>BOPN01001764.1:24838-32338 GCA_017312705.2 Penaeus japonicus | reverse complement strand
GAAGTCTAACTTTCCTAATTACGTGAGCTTTTTTATTATTATCCAATATCTATTTGGAATTTTCTCAAAGTAATTTCCGTACTTTAATATAATCAGCTTAGTTTGGTCTTTTATTCACCATCCTGGCTAACTGCACAGCAAGCTTTGATACATTTGATGTATGGCCATAACAGTATAAGGTAATGTTACATCACAAATTTAGGTTTTGACATAATTATATCATCTAATACATCGATTTAAAAAAATGCAATCACATATATCTTCAACTATCCATTTGGCACCCAAGCAATTTGCTAAGGTGTGAATATGCAATATTGCACTTGATATATGGTCATAATATAGTATTGCATTCCGAATTTAGGATATCAGGCAAATATATCTTCTAGTACATCAGATGATATGGAGTGGTTACATAACTCTACGTACCTCATGCTTGGTGGTCTGAAGTAATTTACCCATTGTCCACATACTTCCTTCGTCCTTATCATGTTTATAAATTATATTATAGTAAAGATCATCATTTTGTTTGTTTATAATGCATCTTTCATCCTACCTAAATTCCTTAGTTAGATTCTTTACTGAAGATTTATAAACATGATCTTGAGCTGATTTCATAAAATTCATGCAATCTAAATCAGAAAAGATATCAGGTTGATGCCTGTGTACATTATTCACACGATCTCAATGTGACCTAATGTGACCTTTAAGTAAGTAAACATAGTTCTGAACAGGAAGTTTCTTAGTTTTCCCTTCCCCTCAGTTACTTACGACGTTGTTTGGCTTTGAGTCCTTCCTTTATCCATGCATTCAAAACACAGTTAATCCTAACTAATGAAATACCAAGCATTTAATCAATGTAACATGAATATCAAGTAACGGAACTCTGACAGAAACATTAAACTTAATTTGACAGGAAGGGTAGTCCTCCTTCATGTCTTTCACATTCTTAACATATAAAGTGACACCCCTCTTTTATAAAGTCATGGCACCCCTCTGATCTTACTTTGTTCAGTGCTAGGATATGTCCATTAAGATCTTCATTTCTTTACTGTCTTCCATATTTGCAAATATTTTATGTAACATTCTCAAATTTCCAGACTAATATTTCTATGAAATTGCTTCTTAATGTAACGTTTTCTCATTAAAAAGCCTTTTCCCTTTAAATCTTTTCCCCCTCCGCCTCTTCCTTTCCCCTCCTAATGATGCGCTGAAGGTTGCTTAGTTTCGACTCCCGTGCTGAAGACCACATCACTGATGCTTCAAGCCTTTTGTGTGGCTTCTCGACATTGATCCTAGTGGCATGGTTCAGGCCGCCGGAGATTGTCTGCTGCACAATCCCTCTGCCAGCTCGGCTCAGCCCAAGCCGGCTCGTCTGCATCTTTGAGGAAGGCCGGGGCCCCTGCCGCGCTCAGGTGGTTCTTCATCGTCGGAATTTGCACAAGTTTGTGCCTCATGTGGTATTGGAGTTTAAGCTTTTGCTCACATTGGTCATAGCTTAGGTCATGTTAAGCACACACACACACACACACACACACACACACACACACACACACACACACACACACACACACACACACACACACACACACACACACACACACACACACACACACACACAGTATCCCAATTTACACAAACAGATACTCATATACACATGTATGTAATACGTATCATACTTCAACTGTCCCCCCCCCTCTCTCTCTCTCTCTCCCTCTCTCTCTCTCTCTCTCTCTCTCTCTCTCTCTCTCTCTCTCTCTCTCTCTCTCTCTCTCTCTCTCTCTCTCTCTCCCCCTCTTTCTCTCTCTCTTTCTATCCCTCTCTCTTTCTCTCTCTCTCTCTCTCTTTCTCTCTCTCCTTCACTCTCTCTCTCTCTGTCTCTGTCTCTCTCTCTATCTCCTCTCTCTCTCTCTCTCACTCACTCTCTTTATGTATATCTCTCTCTCTCTCTCTCTTTCTCTCTCTCTCTCTCCCTCTCTCTCTTTTTCTCTCCCCCCCCCTCTCTCTCAATCTCTATCTATCTATCTTTCTTGATTTCTCTCTCTGTAGAGGTCTGATGGCGACCTCTACAAGAATTATGGTAGCGTGGTTTATGGTGTGAAAACATGTCCGAAACAGCTTTGAGCTTTATTTCTTAAGCTTGAACAATAGCGAGTTAGAGAGCTGCTCCTCTGAGGAAGAACGCTGTTGCTTCTCTGCTCCCCGAGGGGAGGCTCTACCACAATGTATGATTTGTCTAAGAATATGTGTGAATCACGTGTGTGACATGTGGCATTGTAATGAGAAGAAGGAAGTGTTCCGTAGCTCTTGCAAAGGGAAAGACAAAATAACACTAGTATTTGACAGTAACAGAGGGTAAACAGATTGGCGAAGCAATGAGCGTCCGTATGTGTATGTATATATGTGTGTGTAGTAGCTATATATGTAAATAAAAGAATAACATGGACTGTAACACAAATTATAATGATAAGTGCTATATATAGAATACAATAGCGAAAGCATATATATGTAAATGATATTAAATTGACATAATAACAATGACAGAAAATTATAAATACAAAGGGATATGGCAAGGGATCCACTCTCTTTCTTTCTTTTTTTTCTTTCACTCTCTCTCAATCTCTCTCTCTCTCTCTCTTCCTCTTTCCTCCCTCTCATTCTTCATTCATTATTCTCTTTCTCACTCTTTCTCTCTATCTATCTATCTATCTTTCTCTCTCTCTCTCTCTCTCTCTCTCTCTCTCTCTCTCTCTCTCTCTCTCTCTCTCTCTCTCTCTCTCTCTCTCTCTCTCTCTCTCTTTCTCATCTCTCTCTCTCTCCTCTATATATCCTTTCTCTCTTTCTCTCTCCTTTCTCTTTTTTTCTCTCTGGCATATTACTGGTGGATTTTCAGAAGTGGATAATATGACTGTATTTATTGAGCCACATGAATGTAAAAAAAAAATGTTTTTGTTTGGAAGATTCAAAATAATTAAAATGAATGCTGTGAGCGGGATGAATTATTCATCATATTTTTTCTCATATCAGTTATGTCTTCTTATAACTATTGTGTCGGCGTTTCAATTTAAATTGCATTACCATTATTACTATTAATTTTATCATAATTATTACCACTACTACTACATTTACTGAATACTGTCATTAAAATCACAATATTTGATATTGATATTGATTTAAGAGGTTACCCATTATTTATCATTATCGCTCTTCGTATTCGAATTAGATCACTAGATAACTTAGTTGCAACATGAATGCATTGGGATTATAGTTGCGAACTAATGCTTCATTCACTTCGTGTTTTCCTTTCTCCAGAAAACGTGTAACTTAAAAAAAAAACAAAAAAAAACAAGAGTAACGCAAAAGTGGCCTACATAGAAAATGTAAAAAGTGATTATCTTTATAGCCCTTTTGATACCTTTTAATATCCGGGTAACTCCTCTCTCTCTCTCGCCCACTCGTGTTTGGTCAGTGCTAATGAATGAACTGTTTACACTTGCCTATACATTGATAGCATTCCTACCACACACACGCTTCGTCCATGGGGTATAGATTAGCATTATGTTGGTAATTAAAAGAAAACAAAATGAAGTAGAAAGTGCCTTAATGTCAGGGGAAGAGCAGCTGTGGAAACAACAAAGAAAATCGAAATAATTACTTGAACATAAAACGTAAGGTTAGATACTCATGACTGGAAACGGCATGGCAAAGCTTGCAGTCTGTAGGAAAGGCTGATGGACCATTATGATATCCCTTTGCCTATAGAAAATAGATATTAACTATATTTACAGCTGAGGAAGCATGGCTTGGAATCTCTCAGTAAGTATAAGTGAACGGAGGAATGTTCTGTTATAATATACTAAGGAATATAAAGCCTGCAAAGTCGAGAAGGTTGGTGAGAAAGGTAACCCTTAGTCGTGACAACAAATTGTACTGAACACAATTGCTGCCAGTAAAAGAAAATGGACACATGCTGTAAACATGATAATGAAAGATGGATAAGAATTAGGTTTTTATATACCAGTGTGGACATTAAACTATTGTAGGATATTCAATTACTTACTCGTTTTCCAGTGTTGAATTAGCGTATTAACATAAGCTTTCATGCTTTTTACTAAGTGGCTTAAGTGAAAGGAAGTCATATGGTGACCTTTACAATGCATTGTGATATAATGTAGGGATGTATGAATGTGAGTGTGTGTTAAGTGAGTGTGTGTTTGTAGGAATACATATCTAACGAAAAAAAAAAAAAAAATAGTGGAAATAAGTAACCATATGCGTGATAGAAACTCAACCTCGAATGCTTTCAAAAGGCGCAAACATGAAAGATGAGATACTTTTAGAGTAAATGACCCTAGTATATCGTAGATGGCACAGCAAAGTGTACTGGTTAACAGAAGGATAGGTGAAAAACGGTCGTAGTAAAATAAGCAAACAAGTCATGAAGAACGTGATGATACATTACCTTTAAAATTAGATATGGGGAAAATGTTCAGCAATTGCTGAAATCCACGAGACTAACTAAAACCGTGTCTGGGAATAGGGAAAAAAGTGTAATTATGATAATCAGTAATATTACATTTATGAAATATGAAACGAGGAAATTGCATACTGAATTACAAATATATCAGTTTTGGTGATATATATATAATACATAGATGAATAGGGAGCATGGGAAAGTATTGATGTAATAATCAATATCATACATAGTGAAGAATCTGATAAAGAAATTAAAACTTCAGTATGAACATGCATTGTATTCATAATGTACAATATTTTATTTACATAAAATATTGTATATTAGATAATAACTGATTAAAAAGAACAATTACTGATAAAAATGATAATAACTGATGCACAAGAAAAATATATTAATGAATAAGTTGTGACATATGGGTGCTGCGAGTACTGAATCGCCAGAAAAAGTTGAATTGAATAAGATATTTACCAGTTTCTTTCAAAGACAATATACTAGTATGTTACAGTATTATTTTTAGGAGAAGAAACATTTAATCTGCAAATGCATGTTGATGGCCGAGGCTTTGATTACTTTTTTTTTTCCTTTCTTTTTCGAAGGCAAAGGGAGAAATGTTCTTATTTTTCAGTATATCTAACAGGTGTAGTGGGCGGACTGGTACTGTAATGGTGATTTGCTGTTATATTTCCCGACGAATATTCCCTGTCTTATTTTCTCTATTTCTTCAATTTACAATGATTTATTCACATATTATAGAATATGTCAAATGTTAAGAATAAAGAGGAATTCCTGAGATTTATGTAAGATGAAAAATAACGACGGATTTCTTAGGAACATTAGATGATTCCGTTGCGTTATGTTTGTGTTATCATGCAACACAGATAAAAAAAAAAGTTCATAATAATTATGGTAAGGATGACGACGGGTACGACGATAATAAAGATAATAATAACGCAAATCATAATGATAATAATGATTATATAAAAAGAGAGAGAAAAAAAAAATCTGATTTCACATTACAGTAATATTTGAAATACGTTGTAAAAGTTACAAGGTGTTGTTATGTAAATAAAATAAGAGTCCGAATACAAAATAAATTCAAATTCGTTTATCTCATGTTGCGTACATGATAGTTTATACACTTCGTGCTGTATATAAAAATTAATCTTCTGATAGTTGTAAACACTCAAAAAAAAAAAAAAAAAAAAAAAAAAAATTCACATACGAAAGGAAAATTGTTGATATTGCATCCACAGTGCTGTTCGTGCACAATTCGGTCCTTTGACAGTTTATCTGAAAAGGTCTTTTTTAAGGTTCATTATATGACGCCCACACAAACTAATTAGCATATTGCTGACCTCGCCCTAGAGAATGCCCTTAATCGAGTCTAGCAAATGTTTTTGTTGTTCTGATTATTTTTATTGCTTTCATTATTAGTATGATAGTAATAAAGAGGATTATTATCATCATTAATATCGTTATCAGTAGTATCACTTTATTATTATCATCAAAAACATCATTATCATCATCATCATCATTATCATTATCATCAATATCAATATCATTATTATTATCGTCATCGTCATCATCATCATCATCATTATCATCATCTCATCATCATCATTATTATTATCTTTAGATAATCATTGCTTTTATTATATATATAAATATATATATATATATATATATATATATTATTATTATTATTATTACTGTTATTATAATTATCATTGTTTGCGTTGCTATTACCTTTATCATTATTATTATTGTTTTTGCTGTTGTTGTTATTATCAATATTATCATTACATTGTTGTTCATACGATTATCGTTTTTATAATGATTGTTGCTGCTGTTGTTTTTGTTATTGGTGTTATCATCATCAAAATGATCATTATTATTTGCTATCATCATGATCTTTACTAGGATAATGATTGTGATCATTATCATCAACATTATCATTATTATCATCCTCATCATCATCACCTTCAATATCATTGTTTTATTATTAAATTTTGTGTTATATAATGTTCCGAGCACCGTTAATACTGCCACTGTCAAATATGTAAATCAGAGTGGAAAATTCCCTGTTAAATGAGGGTCGTGTTAGATTAAGTTCAGAGATGATTAATGATGGAAACAATAAAGGAAACTTTACTCTGGTTTATATTCGTGTTCTATCTTATGTTAGTCTTGCAGCAAATTCATCCTGTAGCAGCATGAATTTGAAACGAACCAAAGCTGTATCTGTTGCAGAATAGTTCATTAGGGTGTTGGGTGTTACCTAAGACAAAGGATTGCACAGGGTAACATGTATTGTGTCATTCATCACCTCATTCATAAGGGTTAAAGCTTTCGAAAGGCTTATTTTCTTCGAGTATTCGATTCCATTTTCGTGAATACCCTTGCAATTGTGTTGGAACAAATGATTCACAAATGATTCCTAATCTGTTGTCTGAATTGTCATCACTACAGTTACAGTATGTGATCTGCTTGGAAAAGTCCAGGTAGCAGGTGCTTGAGAGTCGCGGCCATCATTATTCGAGACAATGCAGAGTCTAGATTACCATTACAATAACATGTTGTCATTTCTATAATGCGTCATTCTCCTTAGCAGCTAAATGCTTATATATATAGCTCTGTTTTCTGTTTTGAAAGCTTTCAATGCTAGTACTTAGAGGTGACTGTTTCTATATAGTAGATTCGATATGCTATAAATACATTCTTTATGCGACCATTATGACGTACATCGGAAAATAAGTGTTGAATGCTAAGCATTGCTGACTCCACGAAAAATTAAATTCCTGGCTTCAATTACATTGCAATTAAAATTTAGACTTCACAACAATTACAAAGAGAAATTCTACATAATGGCTCATGTTAAAAAAAATCACTACTAATATAAACTAATCAGAATGTGCTGTGATGAGAACAAAATACACACTAAATATGTAATGAATTTCATGCAAGCTTTAAAGTTTTAAATTATATCTGCAGATCTAAAGAGATAGAAATTAAAATATGTCACAATT
>BOPN01001764.1:17338-19838 GCA_017312705.2 Penaeus japonicus | reverse complement strand
CGTCCATGTGAGGTCATGCTTTCGTGGATAATCCGAATGTGCTTTACTTTCCTCTTTGGATTACGCTTTGGATATTGCACGAGGGGAAACTGAAACAAGGTTGTACTGTCACATTTTCCGTGTCTACGTGTATTCATGCTTGACGTGCTACTGTATTTTAAAAACATATATTTACAATTATACTCTGTCCACGTGTGCTTCTTACACTTTATCTTTCAATTTCTCTGAATTCATAACTTTTATTTATTCTGACATTTACTCTTTTACTAGCATTTCATTTATATGCGTTTTCTACCTTCGTGATCTTCACTATTTTTAGATTATCTCTTCCATTTTTTTTTAACTCCTGACAACTTTTATTGTAACTTTAAATTCCTCTGATATCTTTTTGGTTACCCTAGACCATCTGGTATTCTCTTGGTTATCTTAACACTTTCTCTTAATTCAGTCAAGGTTTGTTGTTTCTTTTCTCTCTTACTCCCATTCAAGCTCCTGGTAAACCTAGACATCCAGGAATAGTTTTATTTGTGAGATCGTTTGTCGAATAGTCATGGCCATGCAATGTTCTACGGTGACAAAAACAATGCCTTCAATACTTAAATACATTCGTGATCGATTCTTTAGTTTTGAATTTTCTTTTAGTTTTCTTGCAATAAATGTTGTTTGCATTTGCAAAAGTCTAGAATCTAGTTATGGTTTTCTCGACTACTTTTTCTTTTAACAAAATTCTAAACTATTCAAAATCGCTCTTGTATATCCCTCTTTCAAATGCAACAAATCCCATTTAAGTGCTGAAAAGTCTAAAGAAAAACGCAGAAAATACGTTTCCGATATAAAGGGCTTATTATCAACTGCGGTTTATTTGTTTATCTGGACGCTCATGCTCCCTCAGTCAATTGAGAGGAGCGTTTGGATGTATTCTGCAATAGAGCAGTATGAGGAGGATCTCATTTCATTTTGTGTTCATAAGCATTTTCATATCCCCTTCAGACATGAAATAAAGAAGACAAGACATCGGTAATATGAACACGAAGGAGGAACAGCAATATTGCGTGCTTTCTCCACATCTTTGTAGCTATTAGCGAGGACACTGACCTCACAGGCAGTCAGGCTGTCTCTACCCGATACAGAGTTCATGCCGGCCTCACATACCCGTGGTCGGTAGATCGAGCCCCGTCCCACCTCGTGAGTTTCCACTGTCGCCTGGCAGTTTCTGCTGTGGCTGGACACAGTCTCACGAGTCAGCTCTCGCTGACACAGGCGGGCTCATCATAGTGCATATAAGCCCGACGAAGCATCTTCTCCGCAAATCTGGCTTATCCCTATGATACAGAGTTTCCAGTGCGCCTTTTACTTCATCATAAAACACTCCTCGCGAGAAACATCTGAATGTGCGAGATGTATAGGTGCGCGAAACGCGCAAATGTGGGGGAGAGCCAGAATATATCTTTGTTAAAAGACTTTTATTGTGAATGTCAAGTTAGTCTTTTTATGCCAGGAAAGCCATTAAAACTGCATTTCCATATGAATTTCGGCGAAAAAACAAAATGAGGGTACCAGTTATATCTGCGCAGATCCGGGGCAACGCCAAGCGACGATGGGGATAAGGAAATTCGTCTTTAGAATATTACTGTAAAACTGCCCCGTGGTGGCAGTGTTACACGAATCTTTGATTTTTTTTCAATAGTCCTCGACTTCAATTGAGAGTAGCAATTCGGGTACTCTGTAGCATAGATGTAAGATGTAAGTCGATGTAATAGTACAGAGCCAAGGGACAACCAACAAATAGCATCTCTCCTTTTCCTCCATATTTTTGTATGCCAAGGACTGCAATATCTCGCAGTTCCAACAAAGAAATCTCCTTCTGGCTGGAGCAACATCAGTCTATATAAATTCAGGGTGTGCTTGAAGGACAAGAAATATTTTGTAGCAGTGTACTGTATTTCCTAAAGAATTGACAACAAGTATGTGAAGACAGGTGAAAATCCGGCTGATTTTCACATGTTAAATTCATGCATGATACATAACACACGTCCTTGTCTATTTTGTTTCAGCATCAAATCCTGAATCGAAACTTATCTATCATAATATTTTCCTCTATGTACCTTACCAGCTTACAGTAAATTGAATTATTCTTTCTCTTTCAACTGTGCTTTAGCTTTCTTCTTTATATTTGTTCCCTCTCTGTCCTCATAATGGTGGAAAGCAATAGAAGACTCATCCATGTGCTAACTGTAACAAGTGAAAGATATTCGACGGAATGTAAGGCAGGAGTTTCCCACTCGCTCGCTTTCAGCCGAAATCCGAAATTTGAAAGTAAATATTTTCGCTCTCGGATTCTCGGTTTGTTTTGCTTACAACGGGAGGTGGAAGAGAAACAGATTGCTTGTCACGACAGAACTTGAGAAAATCTCAAAATGTTTTATCTTCTCCTCCGGTAGGATATATGTGTGAGTGTGTGTATATGAATTTATAGTATACTATATATATATATATATAT
>BOPN01001764.1:0-2500 GCA_017312705.2 Penaeus japonicus | reverse complement strand
CTATACTTATTCTTATTTCCTAAATTCGCCGATGCGTTGATAAAAGCAAAAACGAATGTTAAAGTCATTAAAAGTGAAATATATGTAAGGATAAGATTCTTATTGTTATTACTAACACTATTGTTATCATTATCTTTATCATTGTCATCTCTATTATTATTCTTGCTATTACTGTTGTTTTCATGGTGATAAAATGATAATAGCAATAGTAAAAGAGTTATAATCATTATCATTATCTACTCTAGATTTCGTTTTACTACTGCGGGCGGAGTAGTAATGGATACAATCATCTTTATTTGTTGGCTTTCTATAAACAGAGAAACGCAAGCCGTCGCCACCCCGATGGAGCAGAGTGTCCAGGGAAGGTAGCCTCTGACTTTCTTCTTCTTCCAAGGTAAACCGAATTTTATCGGACGGCGTTCAGCAGCGTCAGCGTTCGACGTAAGCATGTCCTGGGGACGACGACAAGGACGTCATCTACGTAGCGTAGCCATGTTGAATGCCTGCCAATTATGTTTCTGTAGTGATCTTTCTCCACCGTTTCCATGAAGAGGCATTCCAGAACCGCGCTAAATGGAGAACCCATGGCCAGACCGCTAGTCCGTCAGTGCTCCTCTCCTGCAAATTCGAAGGATCCGAAGTTCACGTGAAGCTTCACGAGTCTTATGAAGTCGCGGTTTGGTAGAGGAAGTGAATCATCACCCATGGTGTTGACGACCCTTTCGGCTGCTCGAATTGCACCATCTGTGAGGACATTAGTGAATAAGGCCTTAACATCAAAACTCCCCAACTTTATTCTTTATTCTTATATCCAAGAGTCTGAAGACGCTTGATGAGGTCGTCAGAGTTCTTCAGCGCCAACGCCAGATGTGATCGGTCTCGTCGGAACACCTGGCTTGTGTATCTTCGGGAGACCTCTCACGGAAGGGGTGCGGGGGGCCTCCTCCGGGGGGTGAAGGAGATGTTTTCCCCGAGTGAAGTGGAGGAGGATATCCCTTGCCCTTTCTCTCCGTTTACAGAAAGGTGGTGAGAGGCGATGCCAAGAAGGAAGCCGCCGTCTTCAAAGATAATAATAACAGTAGTAAACATGATAATGATAGTATAAGTATTGGTGATAATGATAATGATCATTATGATAATGACAACAATAATAATAATAGTAAACAAGGATGATAATGATAATTATAATGTTAGTCATGATAACAGTAATAATGATTATGGTTATAATCACAATTGTTATCATTATCTTTATTGATACTAATTTCTTTTTTTATGAACATGACCATTATTGTCATTATCATTATCATCATTACTGATATTGGTATTATTTCCATTATCATTATTAGGATCTCTATTATTAATATTATTAGGAACTTTGTTATTATTATCATTATTATCATATTTATGCTTCTCCTCATCTTATCGTTATTATCATTGTCATTATCATCGCTATTATCATACTTTTTCTTATCACCGTTATTATATGATTGATATAATTAATATTGTTTTTATAACAATTATTATCAGTATTATTAATGTAATTTCTATTACTGTAGCTCTTATGAGTGTTCTTATCATCGTCTTAATATCATTCTTGTCACTGCTATTACCGTTTCTATTTTTATCATTATAATTATTAGTATAATCAATATGATTATTATAATTTTTATCACCATGCTACTAATAGTATCAGTACCAGTGCCATCATCACTACTTTTAATACTATTGGTAGTAATAGTAGTAGTGTTAATAGTAACAGTTTTACTACTAGTAGTAGTTGGGGTAGTATTAACAGTTGTAGTAGTAGCAGTAGTAGTAGTAGTAATAGTAGTAGAATTACATTTATTACATTTACATCATCGTAATCATCATTATTGCAATCACCATCAATCATGATAGCAATCACAAAAATAACACAGATGATAATAATTCTGATGGAGATTACTGCTAATCTTCACAATGGCAGCAACAGCAATATGAATGACAGGAAAATTGCATTCTTTGTCAGAGAACAGCATGGCCTCTACACCCACTAACGACTGTCGTAATACGGCATCGATCCATAGGGTTTGAGGTTATTTACGAGATCCCGTTTCTTTCTCTCTCTTTCTCTCTCTCTCTCTCTCTCTCTGAAAAAACATACATCCTTTTAAAAATATTCCTCCATTAACGTCATCTCTTATAATCACTTTCACCATTCACGCTCATTTTCTTTTTCCCAAACTCTCCTTTGTGTGTTTCTTCATACTTTTTTTTTCTTCCTTTATTCTGTAAACCTTTTCCTCAGTCGACGGTTTATTTGAAACAAAGATAGATTCATTCTGTTGCAAAACTCCTCCGAAAAAATATCGGGTACCATTTACTGCTCGAGTGTGTCTTTGTTTGAAAACAGCGCCGGGCATATTGGGCTCCGTTTAAGGACGACAAATAACCACAGACATTCTCTCTCTCTTTCTCTCTCTCTCTCTCTCTCTCTCTCTCTCTCTCTCTCTCTCTCTCC
>BOPN01001763.1:250397-252897 GCA_017312705.2 Penaeus japonicus | reverse complement strand
TATAAGTGGCGGTGATCTGAAAAAGTAAATATCTTAATCGCTCAAGCTTGTCTCTGTGAACATTCGAAATCGTTAGGTCGTCACTACTTGAAAAGGTAGACATTGTCTCTCGAACATAGACTATACTTGTCCTATGAACGAAGGAGAGAGAAGAAAAGATAGAGTCAATGAGAAAAAAAGAGAGAGAGGAGAGAGAGAGAGAGAAGAGGCAGAGAGACAAAGACAGACACATAGGGACAAAGACAGGAACAGTGAGACAAAGACAGAGACAGAGAAACAAAGACAGAGACAGACAAACAAACAAAAAAACAAAAACAAACCGAAACCAAGACTCAGAAAGAAAAAGAGAGAGAAAACAGAGACGCCACCACCTTTCCAACACCCCCCTACCCCCACCCCTCCAACACCCACACCCCCAAAAACGAAAAAAAAAAAGAAAAAAAAAGATGGAAACAAGGTCCTCGTCGATTCAATTTTCTCCCAAGAATCCTCGCACGGCGGCTGTCGGGTGTAACGGCTCATTTCGCCCGCTGATGGAAGTGGTCCCTCTAAGTGTCGCCAGGTGCACATGAAGTCGAAATTAGCATCGAATAATTGCTTGAGGGACAAACCCCTCCATGGAGACCCGGATTAGTTTCCCGGGAAAGAGAGTGAGAAGGAGAAAGAAAAGGCCGGGGGAGTGTGAGAGAGTGATGGAGGGAGGAATATATATATATACATATATATATATATATATATATATATATATATATATATATATATATATATATATATATATATATATATATATATATATATATATCGAGAGAGAGAGAGAGAGAGAGAGAGAGAGAGAGAAGCAGAGAGAATGTGCTCCCGCCAGTGTTTTTGCCGAGGCTTCTCGTCCCCAGTGCCCGCATGCTAACGCTGTTGCATAAAGGACAGGGTGGGTGGTTCGCTGTGTTGAGAAAGAGGTAAAGGTTCATGGGTCGAAAAAGGTCAAGAAAAGAAAAAGAATCCATATTGATAGACTGATTTACTGATTGTTAGATAAACAGATAAAGAAGCATAAACACGCGTGCGTATTTTCTCTCCTCTGTCAATCAAACTTTTAAAATATATACGTAAGCATATCTGTTAACAACACTCTCCTTGTATTCTAATGGTACTGTGTTGCTGTGTAGAAAGGCCTCATATATGAATTATGCTCTATAGCCCGACTGTATTTATGCAGTGACTCAAATCTAAGACTGTGAAGCACCACAGTAAGATTCCCTTTATCACTTATATCTCTTATGTTTATATCAAGCCGTATCACCATTAAGTTTCGCTCCATGGTTTTCGCGCCGTCACCTTCGTCGCATTGTAACATCCTGAGTCGCATTGTTTTCGCATTGTCCAGACGCCTTTTGCGAAATATTATTGGATCGGTTGTCACGTCCTTCGTTCATCTGGGGGATGATTGACGAAGGCAATTGAATAAAAATTGTAGTATTACGAAATCGTCCTTGTTCTTCGCACCTTACGACGTTCGTGTCTGTACGATGACTATGACAATGTAGAGGTCGATGGTGTCCTTTCACAATCGTGTAGTACATAGCCAATTATAGCGTCAGACTGAAGACTACACATGCATACAGATACAAGCTCAGCTTCTCTTTTAGGGAGTGCCACAGAGATGTCGAAAGAGAATGTCTGCTTTACAAGGATTATTTAATATATTGAAGGATTGTCTTTTGAAATTCGGGCTATTTGATTATTTTAAGATGTTGATACACGCACACACATGTGTGTGTGTGTGTAGAGAGAGAGAGAGAGAGAGAGAGAGAGAGAGAGAGAGAGAGAGAGAGAGATAGTCAATAGGTTTAACTTCCTCTACTGTTTAGTACATGCTGCCCAACTCTCTAGGGAATCATTTGATCTCATGCGACTGTGGAATGCGGTGTCAACCTCCAAGAAATTTTAAGAATAACATGCAGTGAGAAAGAACTCGAGTTTGAAGGCACAAGAGGTATGTCATTAATATGCGTGTGTGTGTGTGTTTGTTTGTTTGTATGTACGTGCATATAAGTGTGTTTATCTATGTGACTGTGTATGTGTCTGTATTTGTACCTTTGTGAAAGAGAGAGACAAAAAAATGCGTAGGCATGCGATAGCAGTTGCAACATCTTAGACATACCATTGCCTAGTTTTTGTTGCAGAAGAGCAGCGCAAAGACCAAGGCGCAAAGTTGGAATACCTTCGTCCAGGATATTGGAACAAGAGAGTGAGTAGTGTGCGCAATGTTATGGCATTTGTAACATACGCGTATAAAACTGAACAAAAAGAGAAGAGTAAGTTTAGCAGAGGAAGAACAAGAACAGAGTTACAAGAAAATACAGCCACTATTTCTCAAGACGGATTACCTCCTCCCTCGTGTTCTTGTCCTCGGGTTCGCTGCCATACATCTCGAGGAGAACAATTACCTCCTTCGTCCTGGTCCTTAAGGAGGGAGAGGCGAAAGGCAAGGAAGGACTGTGTA
>BOPN01001763.1:235397-237897 GCA_017312705.2 Penaeus japonicus | reverse complement strand
GTCACTTTTATCAATATCTTTATCATAAGCATCATTATCATTATTATCATCATTACTACGATTATTTACATTTTCATTATCTTTATTATCATATCTATTTTTGTTATTACAGCTATTATTGTTATTATTATCAATATCATTACCATTGTTATTATTATTATTATCATTATAAGTGTTATCATTATCATCATTGTTATTCTCCCAATTATTTTTATTCTCGTTATCATAATTAACATCATTATCAGAATCAGTTATCATCATTATCATTATTATCATTATTATCATCATTATGCTGTTGTTATTCCTATTTTCATTATTACTGTCATCATTATAATTTTTCTAATTCCAACTCTTATTCTTGACTTTAATACTATCACTACCAATGTTGACATTATTGATATTATCATTATTACCATAATCATCATAATCATCATAATAATTGTTAATGATGAAAGAGATAACAACGACAATAATGATGATTATGAAGATAGAAAGTGATGAAAATAATGGAAAGGATCATCATTATCATAATCATCATTATATTTTATTATCACTATTATTATAATTGCTATCATTATTATTATAATTGTAATCATTATCATTATTATTATCATTATTATCATTATTATTATCATTATTATTATTATTGTCATTATTATTTTTATCATCATTATTATTATTATCATTATGATTATCATCATTGTTATTATTATTGTTGTTATTAAATCATTATTATTATTATTATTATTATCATTATTATTATTATTATTATTATTATTATCATCATCACCCTAAAGGTGATGATAATGATAATAATAGTAGTAATGATAACAATGATAATGAACACAATTATAAAGATAATGTTGATTTTAATCACAATAACGATGAAAGTAATGATAATAATAAGGATGACAATTCTAATGATGATAGTAATAGTAGTAGTAACAATAAAGATACTGATGATGATAATGATGAGGATAGCATTTATTACAACTATAATAATGTTTATAATAATGATACTAAGGACTATAGGACTATAATGATAATCATTATTATTATCATCATTGTCGTTATCATTATCATTGTTTTCATCATCATTATTATCCGTTTTGTTATTACTATCAAAACTATTATCATTATTATTATTAATATTATTATTATTTTCATTATCATTATTATCATTATCATTACCATCTCTATTATCACCATCATTATTATTACCGTTTTCCTTATAATCATTGCCATCCTAATTATTTTGTTGCTTATTATTTATTTTTACTATCATTAGCATTATTAATGTTTATTAATGATATGATTGTCATTGTTATCATTATCATCATTATGGTGATAATTATCATCACTATTCTCATTAACATCACTATTATTATCATTGCCTTAATCATTATCATTATCGATATTGTTATTAGTATTCTCATAATTATCATTATTATTTTTGTCATCAACATTATCATTATTGCTATTATCATTATATTCATTATAATTGTTATCGTCATCACATTTGTTATTATCATAACCTTTATTACTATAGCTATCGTTATCATTATCATTATTATTATGATCATTATCATTACCATCACTGTTATCATCATTATCACTGCTATTATCATTATGATCACTGTTATTATCACCATTATCTTTGTTATCACATATCTATCATTACCTTCATTATTGTTATCGGTATTATTATCATTATGAATGTCACCATTATCTTTACTATCATTATCATTATCATCTTTATCATTATAATCATCATACGAATTATTACATTTGATTATCATTATCATTATCATCTTTATCATTGTTACTTCTATCGTTATCATTATAATTATCATCATTATCATTAATTTCATTATTGTTATTATCATTACTATCACTATCATCTATTATAACTATCATCATTATTATCATAATCATCACCCTAATCAATATCATTACTTTTATTACAATCTATCATCACTATCATCATTATTATCATTGCAATCATCCTTATCATTGCTGCAACTGAAGCTCGTGAACATCAATATTGACATGATATCTTATCAACATCAATATCTTAGATCCGGAATATCTACCTCTTAAGATCTCATAAAAAAAGTCAATGTCATTCATGATTTTGTGATAGTCAGGGCAAGAATATTATCTTTTTTAAGAGTGAAAGAATTTTATTAGATTTGTGGCCAAACGGACCGACAATTTGATAAGACGAGGAATTAGTAATAAAAGAGGAATTTTGTGATCTTTTATTTTTTCATTTTTTCCTTTTTTTTCTATTAAGTTTGATATATATTACATGGATCATAAAATCAAAGGACTTTGTGTGGGTTTGGAAACACTGCTGCTGCCAGGTAGCTCTCTCTCTCTCTCTCTCTCTCTCTCTCTCTCTCTCTCTCTCTCTCTCTCTCTCTCTCTCTCTCTCTCTCTCTCTCTCTCTCTCTCTCTCTCTCTCTCTCTCTCTCTCTCTCTCTCTCTCTCTCTCTCT
>BOPN01001763.1:220397-222897 GCA_017312705.2 Penaeus japonicus | reverse complement strand
GAAAGACAGACAAACAGACAAAACAACCAACTACATATATATATATATATATATATATATATATATATATATATATATATATATATATATAAAGGAAAACAGGCAGTCATATTAACACACCGACACAGAGACACAGAGAAAAGGCAAAGAAAAAGTTATTGATGACAGAACGAATCAAGTTTTGTGAAGATGTCAAAGACGAAGACTCGAGACTTGGTAGGTAGGGAGAGGGAAGAGGGGAGGGAGGGAGAAAAAGAAGGGAAGAGGGAGAGAGGAAAAGGAGAGAAGGAAGGAAGGAGGGAGAGAGGAGAAAGGGAGAAAGTAAGAGGGGGGAGAGGAGAGAGGAGGGGAGGGAAGAAGTGAGAGGGAGGGAGAGGGAGCGGAGGATAGGAAAGGTAGGGAAGGAGGGAGGGAGGAGAAGAAGGGGGAGGGAGGGAAGGAGATGAGGCAGGCAGTGGGGGGAGGAAAGAAGAAAGAAGGGAAAGAGGAGGGAAGGAGGGTGGTGTTAGAGAAAGAGGGAGAGATGGACGAAGGAGAGGGAGATAAGGAAGAAGGAAGCAGAAGGAAGGGGAGGGAAGAATGAAGAGGGCGAGCGGGTGGAGGGAAGGATGAAAAGAGAAAGAGAGGGAAGGAAAGACAAAGGGGAAAAGAAAGAGGGAAGCGTGAACGATAAAAGGATGAACTAAAAAAAAAAAAAAAAAAAAAAAAAAAAAAAAAAAAAAAAAAACGGAGAACGGGGAAAGGGGATAAAAATACACACAGAAACAGACAGACTGACAGAGAGACAAAGAGAGAAAACGAGAAAGGCGGAGAGAGAAAAAGAAAAAGAAAGGAAAGAGAGAAGGAGAGAGAAAATGCAAGACGCAAAACAAAGGGCCATGACAGAGAGGAATTGCAATTGCAGTGAAGGGAGGAATTCTTCAATATTTGCAAGAGGCTCATGATTGGGTGGCTGCCACAGGATGCATTATCAATTTGCAAGGCAAGATGGCGCACGTAGCGATTCGTCATGTATTTAATTGCAGTATTTACTAACCACTATTTTCTATATCACTGTGGATGTTACGTAAGTATGTTTATTCTTATTCTCATTGTTTTTATTGTTTTCATTGTTGTCCTTATCACTGTTATTGTTATCATTATTGGTATTATTATTATTACCTTATTTGTTATCATTATTATTAATATCATTATAATTTTTATCATTATCATTACCATCATTATTATCATTATAATCATTATTATCATTATCGTTATCATCATTATTATTATTGTTATTGATATCATTATTATCATAATTAGTACCATTATCATTACAATCACTATCGTTGTTATTATAATCCTGATTATTAGTATTACTATTTTTATTATTATTACTATAATTATCGTTATCATCATCATCATTATCATTGTTTGTATCATTATTATCATTTTCATTATGATCATTATCATAATCATCATCATCATAATGTTGTTATCGTAATGTTATCATTATTATCGTTATTATCTTTATCATTATTGTTTTCATTATTTTTACTTTTATCACTTTTTTGTTATCATCATTTTATTATCATTATTCTAATTACCATTGATATTATCCTCATCACTATTATCGTCATTATTATTATCATTATTATTACTATTATTATCTTTGTTATTATCACTAGCACTAGTAATAGCAAGGGTAAAATATTGTTGCTATCATTATCACTATCATCATTTTATATTATCTTTACTACTATAATTATCAGTATCATCACTATTACCATTATTATCATCATTATCAGTATCATCACTATAACCATTATTATCATCATTATCAAGTTTTCATTGTTGTTATCATTATTATAGTTAGTTCTATCATCATTATGATTACTACTACTACTATTACCATTATTTTTTTATTATTATCATCATTTCTTCTTATATTTTATTCTATCTTTGTCTCTTTATGTCTCTCTCAATCTTTCCATGCCAGGTGGAGTATGTGACTCTGCAAATTCCATGCAACATTAACCGCCACGGATTGCAATGCACTTTTTATATCAACTAAATCAGTTTACCGGTCGAAGCGACTACGAATTCCTTTGATCTGGGTGTGATTTGGACGGTGCTTATTGATGCAGGTTTGGACTACTGTTGATGTTGATGTTGATGTTGTTGTTGATGTTGATGTTGATGTTGATGTTGATGTTTTGTTGATGTTGATGTTGTTGATTTCGATGTTGATGTTGATGTTGTTGATGTTGGTGTTGTTGATGTTGATGATGTTGTTGTTGTTGTTGTTGTTGTTGATGTTGTTGATGTTGATGTTGTTGATGTTGATGTTGATGTTGATGTTGATGTGTTGTTGATGTTGATGTTGATGTTGATGTTGTTGTTGATGTTGATGTTGATGTTGATGTTGTTGTCGATGTTGATGTTGATGTTGATGTTTTGTTGATGTTGTTGTTGTTGATTTCGATGTTGATGTTGATTTTGATGTTGATGTTTTGCTGAT
>BOPN01001763.1:212897-217897 GCA_017312705.2 Penaeus japonicus | reverse complement strand
CTCTGTATATATTCTTGTAACACAACAGATTTTTAAAAAATGATAATAATAATAATGATAATAGTGAAATAAAATAAAATAGATATCAATATCAGACGATAAAAAAATGGTTACCAAGTTGCACCACTTTTTTGCAAGCAGCCCGTCATAAAATCAAGCCAAAAGTGATTAAAATCGTGCAGAATGAAGAGACAAAGTTTGCCCCAAAGAACTTCCGAAACTCAATAACTGCAACGGAGAACGTCTCATGCAACATGTTCAATCTAAGACGAGGAAAAACGAGAGGGAAGAAGGTGAGAGAAAATGAGGGGATGAGGGGAGGGAGGGAGGGAGAGGGGATGGGAAGGGAAGGAGGGGAGGGTGGAGAGAAAGGAGGAAGAGAGGGAGAGGGGAAGGGAAGGGAAGGAGGGGAAGGGAAGGGAAGGAGGGGAGGGTGGAGGGGAAGGAGGGAGAGTGGAAGAGAGGGAAAGAGGGGAGAGTGAGGGAAAGAGGGAGAAAGTAAGGGAGGCAAGGGCGGAGAGAGGGAAAGGAGAAAGGGAGAGAGTAAGGGGAAGGGAGGAAGAAAGGGAGAGGGGAAGGGAAGGGAAAGAGGGGAGGGTGGAGGGAGAGAGGAAGGGAGAGGGAGAGTGGAAGAGAGGAAAGTAGGGGAGAGTGGGGAAGGGAGGGTGTGAGGGAAGGAGAAAGGAAGGGAGGCAAGGGCGGAGAGAGGAAAAAGGAGAAAGGGAGAGAATAAGGGAGGGAAGGAAGAGAGGGAGAGAGGAAGGAAGGTAAGGAGGGAGAGAGGAAGGGAAGGAAATGAAGGGTGGAAGGGTGGAGGGTGAGAGAAAGTGGAAGGGTTGGAAGGAGGGGAGAGAGGGAAAGGAGAAAGGGAGAGTGTAAGGGAGGGGAGGAAGAGAGGGAGTGAGGAAGGAAGGAAAGGAGGAAGAGAGGAAGGGAAGGAAGGGAAGGGTGGAGGGTGAGGGAAAGTGGAAGGGAGGGAAGGAGAGAGGGAGATAGAAAGGAAGGGAGAGAGGGAACGGTGGAGGGAAAGGGAGAAAGAAAGGGAGGAGAGAAGTAGAGATGAAGGGAAGGAGAAAAAGCGAAAAACACAGAGAGAACGAAAGAGACAAAGAAAGATACAGAAAGAAAGCAATAAAAAGAAAAAAAAAAAAAAAAAAGAACAAGCGGCCATACAACGCAAAGCGTCCGCTGCGCCGTGATTGGTGCTTCGCGACGGCCCGGGCTGGCTGCCGCGTTCAATTACAACGCAAGACTTATTGAACAAGACGTGCTATATGTCACCGTCTCTGATTACTCTTGTCACACGGAAGGGAGAATGCCTTGAGCTTTTTCCTTTTTTTTTTTTTTTTTTTTTTTTTTTTTTTTTTTTTTTTTTTTTTTTTTTTTTTTTTTTTTTTTTCTTCGTTTTTTTTTTTTTTCTTTTACTTTTTCGTTCTTTTTTCTTTTCTTTTTTTCTCTTTTCTTTTTCTTTTCTAATTTTTATTTTTATTTCTTGTTTTTCTTTCTTTTTTCTTTCCTTCTTTCATTTTCCTCTTTTCATTCATTTTTTTCATTTTTCATTTTTTCTTATTTTTACATTCTTTTATTTTTTGATGGTTGTTATACGTCGTAGATGGTTGGTCTTGAGACAGAAGGTTCCGAAGAATGATACGATAAAAGAAAAAAAAGAGTGAATGATTACACGAATGACTAAAATAATAGATAGATAAGAAAACAGATAATCCGTTGATCTAAAATAGGCCCAATTAATTACTAATTATCACTTGCTTCGATAATCTAAACATATAAATCATATAAAATTGATATTTCCATTACCTTTCAATAACCAAAAGATCACAATACATACTAAAGAAGGAGAACAATTTCTAAATCAAACAAACAAACAAACCCAAAAATAAGCATAAGGTCATACATCTGGCAGCTGATGACGTAGCGATGACACCTTCGAAAGCTTGAGTCAGAACAAGGTCAAGAAAAGCTTTCGTCTTGTTAGTGTTTTTGTTTTCTTCTTCTTCTTCTTCTTTATTCGTCTTCGTGTTCTTTCTCTCCTCTTTCGTCCTCCTCTACTTTTGTTTTCTTCGTTTTCTTCCTTCCATTTATACGACCTCTTGCTTTTTTTTTTTTTTTTTTTTTTTTTTGGGGGGGGGTGGGGGGGCTGTCGAAAAAACAGATTATGAAAAATACAGACAGAGAGATACACAAGAACAGAGAGAGAATTAGACAGACAACTTACAAACAGCAGGACAAGCAAACAAAAAAAAAAAAACAAAGAGATCAACAAAACAAACAGATAAATGAGCAAAGAAATATATAAATTCACAGACAGATAATGAAACAACATACACACTTACACACAAAAAGCCAAACAGACAGACAGACAGGTCACCAAACACACATAGATAGGAGGCAGATCACTAAACAAACAAACACAAACAAACCCACAGACAGGCAAGCAGATCACAAAACAAACAAACACACAAACAAACACACAGACAAACGCACAAACACACATACAGACGAACGCACACACAAACACACAGACAAACACACATACAGACGACCGCACACACACACACACACAGACAAACAACACAAACACAAACAACACTGACAAACGCACTAATACACAGACAAACAGTCAGACACACAAACACATAGACACACATACAGACACACACACACACAGGCAAACGCACTAACAAACACACAAACACACAGACAAACAACACAAACACAAACAACACTGACAAACGCACTAACACACAGACAAACAATCAGACACACAAACACATAGACACATATGCAGACACACATACACACAGGCAAACGCACTAACAAACACACAAACACACAGACAAACAACACAAACACAAACAACACTGACAAACACACTAACACGCAAACAAACAATCAGACACACAAACACAAGCACCGTCCTCCCTCGGAGCGACGTCTGGACAAGCACAGAAAGCCCTCAGAAAATTCTCCACCTTAACTTTGTGCTACATATTTCATGTTCGTGTATATCAAAGCGTATAAATCTTCGGGGCGAACCTCCTCCTCTGAGAAGGCGCCGCCCCCCCCCCCCCCTCTCCTCTTTTTTTTCTGTTTCCTCTTGTTGTTTTTCTTCTTCTTCTACTTCATTTGTTTTCTTTTTTTCCATCTCTTTTCTTCTTTTCTTATTTTCCTTTTTTTGTCTTCTTTTTCTTTTTCTTCTTCTTTTTTTTATTTTTGTTTCTCCTTCTTTCTCTTTCATTTGCTTATTCTTCAGTTTTTTCTGTCGTTTTTTTCTTCTTCTCCTTTTATCTTTCTTCGGCTGCTTCAGTTTTCTTCTTCTCCTACACTTCGTTTTCTTAGTCTTCTTGTTTGTCTATTTCCTTTTGCCTCGTCTTCTTCATTTCCTTCGTCTTCTGCTTTTTCTTTCTTTTTTCTTCTTTCTTCTAATTATTCTTCCTCTTCCTCTACTTCTCGAAATTTTTTCTCTTCTTTTCCTTCTTTTTCCTTTTTGTTCCCAAATTACTTTACTTCAACTCAATTGTTTTCTCAAATGACGAGAAATGACGTAGAAGAAGTCAACATTGCAAGAATATTGTGTCTGTGTGTTAGTGTAATATCTTATGTTTTATTTTTTTATGTTTATGTTTGTTTTTGGTGTATGCCTGTGTTTGTACCGGGTGTGTGTGCGTTTGTGAATGTGGGTGTGTATGATAGAGAGAGAGAGTGAGAGAGGGAATGAGAGAGAGAGAAAATGAGAGAGAGAGAGAGAGAGAAAGAGAGAGAGAGAGAGAGTGAGTGAGAGAGGGAATGAGAGAGAGAGAGAGAGCGAGAGAGAGCGAGAGAGAAAGGAAAGAGAGAGAGAGTGAGAGAGAGAGAAAGAGAGAGAGAGAGAATGAGAGAGAGAGAGAGAGAGAGAATGAGAGAAAGAGAAAGAGAGGAAGAGCGAAAGAGAAAGGAAAGAGAGAGAGATAGAGAGAGAGAGAGAATCTGCGTGTGTCCCTTTGTGTCAGTGTGGTCAAGAGAGAACAATAATACACATCTGCAAGTGTGATTATCCACACTTATATCTATACTCTCCTTTGCATGTTCATGAAGCGAGTATATGTATCCTCACGCATGACTTCCTAAACCCTAGCTTCTTTCTCTCTCTATATTCTTGATATCCTACGTTTCCATCTTCCTCGCAGCATCCCACTCGCAGCATCCCACTCGCCATCTCCCTCGCAACAGCGTCCCACTCGCCATCTCCCTCGCAGCATCCCACTCGCCATCTCCCTCGCAGCATCCCACTCGCCGTCTCCCTCGCAGCATCCCACTCGCCATCTCCCTCGCAGCATCCCACTCGCCGTCTCCCTCGCAGCATCCCACTCGCCGTCTCCCTCGCAGCATCCCACTCGCCATCTCCCTCGCAGCATCCCACTCGCCACCTCCCTCGCAGCATCCCACTCGCCGTCTCCCTCGCAGCATCCCACTCACCATCTCCCTCGCAGCATCCCACTCGCCACCTCCCTCGCAGCATCCCACTCGCCGTCTCCCTCGCAGCATCCCACTCACCATCTCCCTCGCAGCATCCCACTCGCCATCCCCCTCGCAGCATCCCACTCGCCATCCCCCTCGCAGCATCCCACTCGCCATCCCCCTCGCAGCATCCCACTCGCCATCTAAGCCCCTTCTTCTTCACGGGAGTCACGCATGCTCGGCCCCACACTCAGCCAACACGCTCCGTGATGCTCCTTATACTTGCAGAAGTAATCTTATTGCATAGACTTATAATACGAACGACAGCAAAGCGGAATTTAGAATCTATTTCGAAATATGGAAAACAGCGTAACAATTCTGGTATTGTCACTAAATCATTGAATTCTTATTCATGTACATACGTTTGGACATGAAGTGACTCTCAGAGCATCCCTCGACAAAGAGATTTATATCAAGTTTGTTTACATATTTAATAACACTAGATATCAGTAGTTCACGTATCCACTATTTTTTTTTTTTTTTTT
>BOPN01001763.1:200397-202897 GCA_017312705.2 Penaeus japonicus | reverse complement strand
ATTTATATCTATTTCTGTTTTTTGTTTGTTTGTTTGTGTGTTTCTTTCTTTTGGGTCGTCTCTTGTTGCTTTGTTCGTTCTCTCTCTCTCTCTCTCTCTCTCTCTCTCTCTCTCTCTCTCTCTCTCTCTCTCTCTCTCTCTCTCTCTCTCTCTCTCTCTCTTTCTTCCATTTTTCTCGCACTCCATTTTCAACATTTCCCCCTTTCTATTCCTCTCATCTTTCCCTCCTTGTTTCCCCTTTCCTTTCATCCTTACTTCGATGAGGTCCTTCTTCACCCTCGCTCTCTTCCTTTCTTTAACCCTTTTCCTTTCCATCTCTCCTCTTTATCTTGCCGTATCTCATCTCCTCGTTTCTTTCCCCTCTCTTTCGTTATCCTCTCGTCTCTTATCCGTGCTTCTTTCCTTTCGTGCTTCTTGTTCGGTGTCCCTTTCCTCCTCCCTCTTTATTCTGGCTTGATCTCACTCTTCGTTCCCTTCTCTCCCCTCGTTTCCTCTCACCTCACCTCCTATCGTTTCCTCTCACCTTACCTCCCCTCGTTTCCTCTCACCTCACCTCCCCTCGTTCCCTATCACCCACCTCCCCTCGTTCCCTCTCCCCTCCCCTCGTTCCCTCCTCCCCCCTCGTTTCCTCTCCCCTCACCTCCTCTCGTTTCCTCTCACCTCATCTCCCGCTTCAACCTCGCTCTAACTAACTCTTTTCCAATGACCGCCTCCTCCCCTCTACATCCTGTCAATTTGCTTTCAACTTCGCTCAATCCCTCTCCCCTCACCTCCTCTTCAACCTTGCTCCAACCGTGTCCCCTCACCTCGAGTCACTTCCCCACACTCCCCAATCCTTTCTCCCTCTCCTTTCCTCACATTCTGCCACCTCCCCTCATCTCTCCCTTTAATCTCACCCCCACCCTCTCCCCTCATATCCCCTCGCCTCCTGCCGATTCCCCGTTATGTCCCACTCAACTCACCTCGTCTCCTTGTTTCCTCTTCCCCTCACTTCATCTCCCATTTTCCCCCTCATCTCACTTCACCTTTTTTCGCCTTCCCCTCTCACCTTATCTCTCCTCAACCCCCCCCCATCTCGCCTCTCCTTTTACCCCGTTCCCATTGCCTTACATCCCCTTTTCCCTCTCAGCCCACCTCCCCTTTATCCCCTTCCCCTCACCTTACGTTTTCCTCTCTCACCTCGCCTCACATCCCCTTCCCCCCCTTTCCCCTTCCCCCCCCCCTCCCCCCCCCCCCCCCCCCCCCCCCCCCCCCCCCCCCTCTTCCCCCCCCCCCCCCCCCCCCCCCCCCCCCCCCCCTCACCACCCTACCCCCACCCTTCCCCTCACTCACTTCCCCTCCCCTCACCACCCTACCCCCACCCCTCCCCTCACTCACTTCCCCCCACTCCTCCTAAGAGAGCAAGAGAACAGATCTGACGGGGCCGAGCAACGCCTCTTCAGCCAGCCTCCCGATTCAGATTTCGTGGGAAAGGAATTCTTATCCAGCTTATCAGGCCTTTGGATCCTGAAGTGGGAGGGGGAGCTCGCGGAAGGAAGGCAGGGCGGGGAACGGAGTGGGATGGGGTGGGGAAGGGTGGGGTGTAGGTGGTGTTGTGGGGGTGGAGGTGGGGGTTAGGTGTCTGTGTGTGTGAGTGTGTGTGTGTGTGTTAGTCCGTGTGTTCGTGTGTGTGTGTGTTTGTCCGTGTGTTCGTGTGTGTGTGTGTTTGTCCGTGTGTTCGTGTGTGTGTGTGTGTGTGTGTGTGTGTGTGTGTCTGAGTCTGAGTCAGTCTGAGTCTGTATCTGTATCTGTATCTGTATCTGTGTCTGTGTCCGTGTATGTGTATGTCTGTGTGTGTGTGTTATATGTGCTTTACTTTGTATGCTTGTGAAGAGAAAGGAGTTGGGACCAGGAGGGGGGAAGGGGGAAGGGGGAAGGGGGCAATGAGAGTAGAACCAGGGTAAGTGTGCGTAGGAAGGGACGAGCGTGTGGAGTGAACTTCATAATCCTCAAGTATGAAGAGTTACGAAAATAGCAAAAGGAGGAGTTAATACCCTCAGAACGTGAGACGTCAATACAGTGAGGAGCGTACGGCGAGAGAACATTAATGATCATGTCGAAAATAACTACACACATTGCAAACACGACAAGACGACCTATCAGAACAACGAAAGAGAAAACACCCACGTACCGAGAGCCCCGCAGAGTAGCAGAAGAGGGCGCTGCAGCAGAAGTAGCACAAGAAGAGGAGAGGAGAGAGAAATAAGACACTCACTGCTGAAGATAGGGCGAGGTTCTGTAGAGTCGGCAAAGATGCCCCGCTGAGATAACCTCGTCGCTTCCTCGCTGCTGAGGCATAAGGGGGAGAGGGAGTCTTATTGAGGCTTCCCTTCCATTACGAAGCCTCGAGGGGGGAGAAGGAGCTGGAGCATGAGGAATTTCACCTTACGTTTCCAGACTCTATTCACCCTCCGTCGTCAGAAGAAAAGGGTACTTCCTTTTTTATTTACTCTGGTTCTTT
>BOPN01001763.1:182897-195397 GCA_017312705.2 Penaeus japonicus | reverse complement strand
ATGCAGGTAAATGACTTCAACATAATCTATACCCATCACATTGATATATGAAATGATTCAAATATTACCTGTACTTATTACCGTGCTATTTATATTTAGCACAGTCAGGGAAAGAAATCTAATATATTTTTATTTCATATTTGCTGTAATCTAAAAAAAAAAAAAAAAAAAAAAAAAAAAAAATCATAACTGCCTTCCACTGACCATAGACTATCAGGCCTTCCAAGTTATGCTCCAAATCCAAGAGCCTCTTTAAGGTCATAGGGCCTCGGAGGTGCCTTGATGAACCCCGAAATTTCTTCAAACGGAGACTCAGATTCCTCCAAAGCAGTTCCTTAGAACCAAATAGAAGAAGGAAGGGCAGCCGGGGGACTTGATTCACTGAGTTGAGATTTGAAGTTCGAAGGGACTTGATGATGGATATGAACTCGTACTCATGTGAGTGAAGGCTGAACGAACTTTGCTCCGCGTCGTACCCCTAAACGACCGGTTACTAGTCAGGGCCTAATCTCAAAAATAAGTGATGGTTTAAGGAGTAGGTGATGATGACCTCTTGTCAAAAGAAGATGAAAAGAGGAGTAGTTAGCTTAGTTACTCCTCGTATCTCTTCCTGGTAGACCCTATAGACGAGCATTTATTCAAAATTCATACGAGTTATTAGACACAGAACCACTCACTGACGAGGGCTAACAAACTCATATTTTAAGGTAAGGATGGGAAAGTTTAGATCTAAATCTAGGGGAAATCTGGCTCCTGTGGAATAAATAGGCAGTGTGTTCTTGATTCCTTCCCATCACTAACACCAAGCAAATGTCACAGATAACATATATCTTTCTTGATCTCAAGGGCACTTTTTCAAGCATTTTTTTTTTCTTTAATAACTGAGTAGGATGACGGAGTAGAGTCGTGATAAGCAGAATAATAATCCAAGTCACTTAATTGGAGGATGCTGATGATGCAGATATCCTAAAAGATTCGTTAGGGATCCCCGAGGCACGAAGCAGAGCCATTAGGACTAAAGCCGTCTAGTCTACACGTATGAGTAGAAATATTCATGTTTGGTATCGAGGTCAGCAACGTGGATCTTGGTCGGGCGCGGATTGGTTGCTGCTCGTCAGAAATTGATTAACTAATTGTTTCCTTTGCCTTATGTCATGCATCTATTGCTTTGCATGAATGCCGTGCAATGCAAGTAGACTAAATTTCATAATTTCTGGCCAACTAACTACAATAGAAGTAAATCAAATGATATTGATGAATAAAAGTTACAACAACTTTGAACTAAGAAAGAATTATGCAAGGCATCTAATAAGGACAAATCCTCAAGAGAAATTGACTGTCTAAAAGATGTGCATCCATATAAAACAAAAGCTGTGAGAAAAAGGTTCAACCATTTGAAATTTATATGAAACTAATGTAGGGAATTAAATACTGTCGCAATATATGTACATTTAGTATATTAGAATATGTAAAGAGTGGTCCAGCACATGTACATTCAATATATCAGAATATTAAAGCGTAATGATATATAACGAAAACATTTATATAGTTTCTCCTAAGGCAGTAGCAGGTGAAAAATTAAGCTAGAAATATCAAAAAGTAAAAAAAAAATTATCATGGCATAACAAATTGTTTGCTTCTGAAGAGAAATAGCGTAACTGTTGTAAATACATTTCATTCTTCGTTGATATTTTCTCTTTTGAGGTGAGAGTTTAGTGTTGATGAAGTTCCATGTTTTTTGAGCCTTTAAACACCGGGTCCACCAGAGCGTGTGGCGGAATACGAATTTGAACAAGAATTCTCAAAGTAAGTATTCAGTGATTTGTTACATGAATGTTTGGTTTTAAGCTTCTAAATAAAATCATGCACGGCTGTATGTGTATGATGTATCTCGGTTTTAGCATACATGAATGTGTAAAAATGTGGGTGACGTGAGCACCGAAAGAGCTCCAGAGCTCGAATAAATTTCTTTTGCTCGATATCAAGGAGTTTCAGATAAGAACAGTAAATGAAATGAAGGTATATTAAATCATGATCTGCATCTGCATGAAGCAATAATATGAAGGATTCAAACCAAGAACAAGTTGAAACAAAACAACGGAGGGAAGCGCAGGAAAATACACGAATATGCCAAAGGCCTTTTTGCTATATTGCTTTCTCAGGGCATGAGGAAGCCATTTAGCGAAAAGGCCTTCGTTATATTTGTGTGTTTTCTTGCGTTTCCCTCCGTCGTTTTGTTTCAACATGAAGCAAGAAGTTTCTTTAGCTACATTATTGATGTACCTTATAAAACAAAACATAATGGCCCCAAATATCGACCTTAGGGATACGCCCGCACTAATCCCATGTTCGTATAATTCGTAAGTTGCTTCCTTGAACTTGGATAACTTTAAAACCAATGAATAGCTGTGCCTGATACCATATATCGCAAATTTGTATAAAAGTATATCATGGGCTTTTTTTTTCCTAATGCTAAGAAGCTTAGAAATTGTTTTGTAGTTTTTTACAGACACATTGTCACCTTTCTTATGAATTGGAATGATTATCCTATTTAAATGTAATTTGGAATAAATTTAGAGATAAGTATGCAAAGGAAACAGACAGTTCTTGGATGTTTTTTTTTCTAATATGCCCATTGTAATACCGCTATATCTTGAAGTAGAATTTCCTAGGTTATTCATATCTATGACTTCATTTTTATGTGACGGGATTTTGAGAGATATACGTTTCTAGCATCAGGTAAAACGGGTTTCAAAAGAGAGTGCTATGTCAGATATCTTGTTAGGTAATATTTTTCCAATACTACTTAGCTATTCATTTAAATACTTGGAGTTCTTAAAAGCACGTTTCTATTCCATTTATCTGGATGGAATGATCGCCTACCGTTTTTTTTTTTTTTTTTTTTTTTTTGGGGGGGGGGCGTTTTGAAATGCCCTTTTTATAAGGTCACACGATCTTCATGTTTCCTGCGTAATTATTTACTTTTAATCTGCAATAATTTCCTTGGTCCTTTTTATTTCTTGAAGATGGATATTCCTAAACGTTTTAAGCTCTGATGGCTGTTCATATCGTTAGACTATATGTGATCAATCAGTTGTATTGACGTCGGGGACTCGAGCTGACTAAGTAATGAGTAACTGAAATAAATGAGAGTAAACAGAGGGATAAGAATGTAAATATTTAATTGATTGAAATACTTATATTTGTAAGTACTTATGTACGGGGAGTAAGAGTGATGGAATTGTGAATACTGCTTTTCTGATACGTCAAAAGATGCAAAGTTGAAGTCGCTTGGGATTAGCAAGGAGGCTGGATCTAAGACACATCCACTTCTGGGACTGCAGCCACGCCACGGCATGTGCCTCCGCCCTTTTGCATGAACATAGATTCATGCATGTGTGTGTGGTGTGTGTGTGTGTGTGTGTGTGTGTGTGTGTGTGTGTGTGTGTGTGTGTGTGTGTGTGTGTGTGTGTGTGTGTGTGTGTGTGTGTGTGTTTGTGTGTGTGTGTGTGTGTGCAAATATAGATAGTTAAATTAGGAGATATTTGTATACGTGTGTGTTTTTCTTTAAAACAACATAAACTTCAATCGTATGAAAGTACAAATATATTGCATGAATAAAAGATTTGTTCGGAATTATTTATTTACCTGTACTGAACTCTGATCAACGTAAATGAAGCTTTTGCTTCATTAATTTCACATTTTGAGGGTTTTTTTATGGCTTTTATATATATCACATATCCAACACAATATATCAAAAGATAAAAAAAGTCAAGTCACAAGTCACCCGATGTGGTTTATGAGTCTTGATAGCGTTTCCTATTTCGAATTCAGCTGATATTACCCCGGAATCAGCTGATATCATCTCGAAATCAAATTCTGTTACTTAAGAATCAGCCTAGGAATGTTATCTGGAAACTAGTTGGTACAATTTCGAATTCGGTGGATATGATCTCCAAACTAGCTGATGTTATTTAGAATCTGCTGATGCTGCTGCCTCGAAATCAGCTGATTCTACTCTGAAATCAATCGATATTATCTCGAAATCAGCTGATTCTGCCCTGAAATCGATCGATGTTATCTCGAAATCAGCTGATTCTGCCCCGAAATCGACCAATGTTATCTCGAAATCAGCTGATTCTACCCTGAAATCAACCGATGTTATCTCGAAATCAGCTGATTCTGCCCTGAAATCGATCGATATCATCTCGAAATCAGCTGATTCTGCCCTGAAATCGACCGATGTTATCTCGAAATCAGCTGATTCTACCCTGAAATCAATCGATATTATCTCGAAATCAGCTGATTCTGCCCTGAAATCGATCGATGTTATCTCGAAATCAGCTGATTCTGCCCCGAAATCGACCAATGTTATCTCGAAATCAGCTGATTCTGCCCTGAAATCGACCGATATTATCTCGAAATCAGCTGATTCTACTCTGAAATCAATCGATATTATCTCGAAATCAGCTGATTCTGCCCTGAAATCGATCGATGTTATCTCGAAATCAGCTGATTCTGCCCCGAAATCGACCAATGTTATCTCGAAATCAGCTGATTCTACCCTGAAATCAACCGATGTTATCTCGAAATCAGCTGATTCTGCCCTGAAATCGATCGATATCATCTCGAAATCAGCTGATTCTGCCCTGAAATCGACCGATGTTATCTCGAAATCAGCTGATTCTACCCTGAAATCAATCGATATTATCTCGAAATCAGCTGATTCTGCCCTGAAATCGACCGATATTATCTCGAAATCAGCTGATTCTGCCCTGAAATCGACCGATATTATCTCGAAATCAGCTGATTCTACCCTGAAATCAATCGATATTATCTCGAAATCAGCTGATTCTGCCCTGAAATCGATCGATGTTATCTCGAAATCAGCTGATTCTGCCCTGAAATCGATCGATGTTATCTCGAAATCAGCTGATTCTACCCTGAAATCAACCGATGTTATCTCGAAATCAGCTAATTCTGCGCCGAAATCGACCGATATTATCTCCTAATCAGCTGATTCTACCCTGAAATCGACCGATATTATCTCGAAATCAGCTGATTCTACCCTGAAATCAATCGATATTATCTCGAAATCAGTTGATTCTGTCCTGAAATCGACCGATATTATCTCGAAATCAGCTGATTCTACCCTGAAATCAATCGATATTATCTCGAAATCAGCTGATTCTGCCCTGAAATCGACCGATGTTATCTCGAAATCAGCTGATTCTACCCTGAAATCGACCGATGTTATCTCGAAATCAGCTGATTCTGCCCTGAAATCGATCGATATTATCTCGAAATCAGCTGATTCTGCCCTGAAATCGACCGACGTTATCTCGAAATCAGCTGATTCTACCCTGAAATCGACCGATATTATCTCGAAATCAGCTGATTCTACCCTGAAATCAATCGATATTATCTCGAAATCAGCTGATTCTGTCCTGAAATCGACCGATATTATCTCGAAATCAGCTGATTCTACCCTGAAATCGACCGATATTATCTCGAAATCAGCTGATTCTACCCTGAAATCAATCGATATTATCTCGAAATCAGCTGATTCTGCCCTGAAATCAATCGATATTATCTCGAAAGCAGCTGATTCTCCCCTAAATCGACCGATGTTATTTCGAAATCAGCTGATTCTGCGCCGAAATCGACCGATGATATCTCGAAATTAGTAGATACTGCCCTGAAATCAGCCGATGTTGCCTTCAGTGATGTGCACCGTCTATGCCTTGTCAGATTTGTGTCTGTTGTAAAGGGATTAGCCTCGACGGCCGCCTTTTCAAAATGTCTATGTAGAACGTTATTTACATCTTTAGCTCTTCTCTGCTTGTCTTGTTTCTTTGTTCTTTTTCTCTCTGTCTCTCTCTCAAGTTCTTTCTCTCTTTCTCTCTCTCTCGCTCTCTCTCTCTCTCTCTATCTCTATCTATCTATCTATCTATCTATCTCTTTCTCTCTCTCTCTCTCAGTCCTTCTTTCCTACACTATATATCTCCATGTCTCTCTCTACCTCCCCTCCCCCCTCCCCCTCTTCCATCTATCCTACTCATCGCCCTCTCCCTCCATCTCTCTGTCTCTTCCTTTTTCTTCTCTCTCCTTTCCCCTCCACCTCCCTTTCCCTCCTTCTCCGACATCCCTCCTACCCTCTTCTTCTCTCCTCCCCCCCTCCCTCCATCTCTCCTTCCTCACCCCTCCTTTTCCCATCCTTCCTTCTCTTCCCTCTTCCTTCCTCCCGCCCTTATTCTTCTCTTCTCCTCCCCCCTCCCTTCCTCCATCCCCTCCTTTCCCCCTCAGTCTGCGGGAGAAGGAGGGGAGGGGTGCAAGGAGGGGAGGGAGAAGGAGGGGAGGGGGGTGAAGGGAGGAAACGTGGGAAGGGGAAGGGGAGAAAGAGGGGAGGAGGGAATAGGAGGGGAATTTGCAAGAAGAAGGGGAGGAGGGAAAAGGAGGGGAGGGGTGGAGAAGGGAGGAGGGAGAAGGAGGGGAGGGGTGCGAGAAGGAAGGGAAGGTGCAAGAAGGAGGGGAGGAGAGAATAGGAGGGAAAGGGTGCAAGAAGAAGGGGAGGAGGGAGAAGGAGGGAAGGGGTACAAGAAGGAGGGGAAGAGGGAGAAGGAAGGGAGGGGTGCAAGAAGGAGGTGAGGAGGGAGAACGAGGGGAGGGGGGAAAGAAGGGGAGGAGGGAAAGGAGGGGAGGAGAGAGAGGGAAGGGAGGGGTGCAAGAAGGAGGTGAGGAGGGAGAACGAGGGGAGGGGGGAAAGAAGGGGAGGGGGAGAAGGAGGAGGAGGGAGAACGAGGGGAGGGGGGAAAGGAGGGGAGGGGGAGAAGGAGTGGAGGAGGGAGAAGAAGTGGAGGAAGTAGAAGGAGAGGAGGAGAGAGAGGGAAGGGAGGGGTGCAAAAAGAAGGTGAGGAGGGAGAAAGAGGGGAAGGGTGCGAGAGGGAAGGTAGGGGTGCGAGAAGGAGGGGAGAAGGAGGGAAGGGGTGCGAGAGGGAGGGGAAGGGTGCGAGAGAGAGGGGAGAGGTGCAAGAAGGAGAGCGGACCCATCGCCGAGATAAATGGAGAGACATGCCGGTGCACCTCGCCTTGGTTACGGAGGCTCCCAAGGCCTCTGTCATGAATACCAAACTGCGGGGAGGGAAGGAGAGGGAAGGAGGGGAGGGAGGGAGGGAGAGGGAAGGGAAGGAAGGAAGGAGGGGAGGGAGGAAGATGGAAGGGAAGGAGGGAAGGAGAGGGAAGGAGGGGAGGGAGGGAGGGAAAGGGAAGGGAAGGAGGGAAGGAGGGGAGGGAGGAAGATGGAAGGGAAGGAGGGAAGGAGAGGGAAGGAGGGGAGGGAGGAAAGGTGAGGGAGGTGAAGGAAGGGATGAGAGGGAGGTGAAGGAGGGGAAGGAGGGAGGAAGAGGGAAGGGAGGGGATGAAGTAGAGGGAGGGAAGGGAGGGGAGAAAATGGAGGAGAGGGAGGGGAGGGAAGGAAGGAGAAGTAGTTTAAAGAGGGGAGAGAGGGAGGAAGAGGGAAGGAGGGGCGGATAGAGAGGAGGGACGGAGGGGCGGGTGGAGAGGAGGGAAGAGGGGAGGGTGGGAAAGGATAGAAAAGGAGAGGGGAGGGCACGGAAGAGGATGGGAGGGAAGGAGAGACAGTATAGGAGGGAGAGAAGGGGAGGGAGGGTGGGGGGCAGGAGAAGAGGGAGAGAGGGGAGGAGGTGGGGGGAGCCGGAGGAAAAATGGAAAATGATCGCCTTGAGCCGTTTATAGGGTTGGAAGTAACCCAGGGTTGGAGTGGAATAAATGTGTGTGCGTGTGCGTGTGTGTGTGCGTGTGTGTGTGTGTGTGTGTGCGTGTGTGTGTGTGTCTGTGTGTGTGCATATTAGGGTGTGTATGTGTGTGTATGCGATTGTCACTGTGAATGAGTTTTTGCTATTACTTTTTGTGTGATTATCTGTTTATACGCGCGTGTGTGTGATTAAATCATATATCATTGCTGAATTACCTGTTTTGTATGTGCAATTTAGAAGTTAAAACGTCATCGTCAAACCCAAGTAGAGTTGATACGGAAGTCGTAATTTGCAACAGACGAACGATGAATGGAAAGTCAAGAAAGAGATAATTCAATATGAATATTTTTCCTTCTCATTTCCCCCCTCCTACCCCCACCCCATCACTTTCCAATCCCAATTCCTATCTTCCCCTTCCCTATCCTCCCTTCCCTCCTCCTAATCTTCTCTATCCGTTCTAGACCCCATTTACTTTCCAATCTCTTAACCTTTATTGTCCCTCCCAATCCCTCTCTCTCTCTCTCTTTTCAATCCCCCCCAATCCTCCCCTTTTCCTCCTCCTCCTCCTCCTTCCCAGTGTCATTTTCCCCAATCCTCCCCTACCCCCAGTCACCATTTCCCCCTTCTTAGTCCCCCTTCCCAGTCCCCCCCCCCCCTATCCCCTCCCATTTTCTCATCCTTCTTCCCAGGACCCCTTCCCCTTATTCCTCCCCCTCCCCTCTCAACCCCTCCTTTCCATCTCCCTCCCCATCCCCCTTCCCCTTACCAGCCCTCCCTCCCACCCTGCCCCCTCCAACCTCTTCTCGTCTAAATTGGCTTATGAGGTTTTGAAAATCCTCTCGGGTTTAAGGCAGGGGAAGCGACCCTCAAGGAATGATCTTGTACAGTCGCGAACTTTCCTGCTTTATTCTCACCGGAGGGGAGAGGAGGGAAGGGAAGTGGGGGAGAGGGGGGTAGAAGAGAGAGGGGAGGGGAGGGGAGGGGAGGAGAAGAGAGAGGGAAGAGGGGGGAAGGGGGGGGAAGAAAAAGGGAGTGAGGAGGAATGAGAAGAGGACAGGGATAGGGGGGGAGGGAAGTGAGAAAGAGGGGAAGTAGGGTAGGGAAGTGAGAAAGAGGGGGATGAGGAGAGGGGAAGGGAAAGGGGTGGGAGAAGAGAGAGGGAAGAGGGGAAAAGAGTGGAAAGGGGAAGAAGAAAAAGCGAGATGGAGGAGAAGAGAAACGGTAAAGGAGAGGAAGGAAGACGGGAAAAGAGAGAGGAGAAGAGAGAGGAGAGCGGAGGAAAGGGAAAAGGGAGAAGAGGAAGAGTGAGAAAGAATGTGGGAGTAGAAAATATGTGGCGTTGGAGAGAGCAGAAGAAGAGGGGGAGGGAGTAAAGGTAGAAAGAAGAGGTGATAGGAAGGGAAGGAGGTCAAGATAAGGGGGGGGGGGGGAGCAAGGGGAAGCAGACGGGGCAGAGCAAGGGAAAAGTGGGAACGAGGGGATGTTCAGAGAGCCGCATATATTAAAGATTCGGCAGATGGAAGCTGAATAAATGAATAAAAATGTAGTGTCGGGAACTTGCAGATTCCTACGATGTTGTCCGTGGGTTGCATCTGACACGGTTGGACTCGACAGGCCGGAGGAGAGAAGGAGAAAGAAAGATATAGAGAGGGAAGAGAGAGGGGGGGGGGGAAAGATAGATAGTGAGGTAGTCATGGAATAGAGAGGGAGGGAGAGGGAGAAAGAAGAGAGCGGGAAAGGAATATAGGGAGAAAGATAGTTCGAGAATAGCAGGAATATTCACACAGAGAGGGAGGGAGGGAGGGATAGAGAGGGAGAGGAAGGGAAGGAGAGGGGAGCTTAAAGAGAGAGGAAGGAGTGAGGGGTGGAGGAGTGGAGGGAAATAGTGTGAGAAAGGAGAGGAGGAAGGCATAGAGAGCCCGGCAGACAGAGAATGGGGGTGGAGCATTATGAGTAAACAAAATAGTTTGAGAATTGAGAGAAATATATAGAGAGGATAATAGGAGAGAGAGCGGGGTGGAGACGGGAAGAAGAAGGAGAGGGAGGGAAGGAAGGAAGAATGAAAGAAACAGATAAATAGGAAGAGTCATAGAGAATGGGAGGGGGCTAAAGAAGGTGGAAAGGAAAGAGGAAAAGAGATTACCAGGCAGTCTTGACCGTGACATGCAGCTCCGCCAGCAAGCAGCGCTCCCGACATCCGTGCATGAGGAACCGTGAGTACCGTGCCTGACCCACAGCTTCCTCTCCCAACTGTACCTTGACCAGAGGAAGAGCACACTCGCCCTTGCTCACGACTTGACGGGAGCATCTCACAATGTGTGGCACATCGAACTCGCCGCCCAAGTCAAAGGGGGCCACTGAACGCAAAACTACCTGGGGGGTAAATCCCTCAGGGTAGCGAGGAACGGCCACGTCTTACAGGAGCTCTCGGTATGTGTTTCCGTCCCGTGGGAGAAGGCGCCTCGCCCCAGTCCTCTGGAATCTATATTTCAGTGACCCGCTTCTGCTCGCTGACAGCTGTACCTTCTTGCTCCTCTGGGTTTAATGACCTCCGCACGCATTACCAAATTCTCTGAACCAATGGCTCGTGTGATGGACGTTTGTAAGTCGACCTTATTCAGGAAAAAAAGGACAGGAGATCCATGTCATCCCTGTGTTGGAAGGGAGAGCATATCCGCTGTAGCCGTCTATCGTCATCCTAGGGAGTGCGCCCTAACTTTCAAGAACCGAGTCTGAGCATTGTACGGCTCGCTTCGTAATGCTTTGATGCTCAAGGAATAACGACTTTGTACTCCCTCATGGAATATACACCACAAACCCTTCTTGTCCAAGTTTTTTGACTCCTGGACAAGGCACAACACAGATCTCAGCAGCTGATCCGTCCGAAGTCCTGTATCGCCGTCGTGATGTGTTGGGATTTCCTGATATCAAATTCTACAGAGTCCACAGTCACCTCGTCACATACCTAAATCGGGGAATGTGAACCTATGGACCTCCACCGTCCCTTTCTCTTGTCGGGTGCTTCTCCGACAGCCGCGGGCATCACCACACACCCCGAATGCCCGCGTTGTCACCTTCACCAGAATAGAGGCCTTTTTACTTCAATATTTTCTCACATTATGTTGCCGTAGATATACTATACCATATTATTACACATAGTCCTCAGTGAATACCATAGTGATGGATAATTATATATTTTTTTACTAGAAGCTGAACTTATATTAGGTAAGTTTCAGTATATATCTAAGACCGAAAAGGTGGCTATTATAGTTCCTGATGTATTTACTTTGAATGATTCATCATGAATAAGGTTTTGAAAAATAATGCAGAGAGAGGGATGGTGGTAAGAGAGGGAGAGAGGTACAGAAGAAAGAGAGTGAGCGAGAGAGAGATGTATAAAGATGGAAGACAGAGCGATAGAGAGTGAAAGGTATAAAGATAGAAGAGAGAGAGAAAGCATGAAAGACAGAGACAGCAAGACAGACAGACAGTGATAGAGACGAGAAAAACAAACAAACGGAAAAAAAACAGAGAAAACAAAAAAAAAGACACACATACACACATAAACAAAGACAAACACAGACAGACTAACCAAACAATACACCCCCCCCCCAAAAAAAAAAAAAAAAAATGAAACCCAAGTCAATCCGGACTGAAATCCTATAATCATTCCGAATAACTTCAAAGGTCGCTGACAGAAGTTAGACAGAGACAGAGACAGAGACAGAGACAGAGACAGAGACAGAGACAGAGACAGAGACAGAGACAGAGACAGAGACAGAGACAGAGACAGAGACAGAGACAGAGACAGAGACAGAGACAGAGACAGAGACAGAGACAGAGACAGAGACAGAGACAGAGACAGAGACAGAGACAGAGACAGAGACAGAGACAGAGACAGAGACAGAGACAGAGACAGAGACAGAGACAGAGACAGAGACAGAGACAGAGACAGAGACAGAGACAGAGACAGAGACAGAGACAGAGACAGAGACAGAGACAGAGACAGAGACAGAGACAGAGACAGAGACAGAGACAGAGACAGAGACAGAGACAGAGACAGAGACAGAGACAGAGACAGAGACAGAGACAGAGACAGAGACAGAGACAGAGACAGAGACAGAGACAGAGACAGAGACAGAGACAGAGACAGAGACAGAGACAGAGACAGAGACAGAGACAGAGACAGAGACAGAGACAGAGACAGAGACAGAGACAGAGACAGAGACAGAGACAGAGACAGAGACAGAGACAGAGACAGAGACAGAGACAGAGACAGAGACAGAGACAGAGACAGAGACAGAGACAGAGACAGAGACAGAGACAGAGACAGAGACAGAGACAGAGACAGAGACAGAGACAGAGACAGAGACAGAGACAGAGACAGAGACAGAGACAGAGACAGAGACAGAGACAGAGACAGAGACAGAGACAGAGACAGAGACAGACAGAGAGAGAGAGAGAGAGAGAGAGAGAGAGAGAGAGAGAGAGAGAGAATGGGAGGAGATAGAGAGAGAGAAGGAGAGAGAGAGGGGGGGGGAAGAGAGAGAGACAGGGAGAGAGAGAGACAGAGGGAGAGAAAGAGAGAGAGAAAGAGAGAGAGAGCGAGAAAGAAAGACAAAGAAAGAGAGAGCGAGAGAGAGAGAGAGAAAGAAAAAAAGCGAAAGAGAGAAAAATGAGAGAAAAGAGAAAGAAAGAGAGAAAAAAAAACAAAAAAACTCCCTT
>BOPN01001763.1:170397-172897 GCA_017312705.2 Penaeus japonicus | reverse complement strand
ATAGTTTAGATAGATGGGAGGTAAGTTAAAGGGAGAGAATTAAAGGTTTCTGTGTTTGTGTGTGTGTGTGTGTGTGTGTATGTGTGTGTGTGTGTGTGTGTGTATGCGCGCGTGTATTTGCACATACGTGTTGAAAATAAACACAAACCAGGTAAAACAAAATCGAATCAAACGCAATTAAGTTGTCTCTCAAGATAAAACAACCATGGGAAATAAATTCACCACAGGAGCGCTTCGGACACCCGCCATTCAGGTAGCGACCAGAATAAAATATCACTCAGAGGTGAAAGCCTGTGGAACCTGGCCACTTCTGTCCATCGGTTCACAGTTATGAGGCAACGCTGTCTCGGCTATGCAAATCTTTGACATCGTGCATGATTTGTTGAATGCAACGTGTGAGAGAAGTATTTTTTTTTCTCTCTCTCTCTTTTTTTCTTTTGTTGGAATCTCTCCTACGACATTTTTTTCATGCATTTTTCATAGACCTGTTGCTGTCAAAATAACCACACGCCCTTCCCTTCCCTTTGCCCGAGCTGTGGTCGAATCATCACTATATCAAAGGGGAAGAAATATATATCAAACTGCACTCCTGCAAAACGTAGATATTTTGCTATTAGTATTATTTACAGCGACGTATATTGCCCAACAAATCTAGAAAGATAATACACCGTCAGAATAACGTCGAGTCGGCAATGGAGACATCTAGCGGCTGAAGTGCGAAACCTTATCCTTTTTGAAGCTGAAGAATAACAGTTATTAACCCAATGAACGTGACGATGCACTGAACTGAAGGATAATTTCAGTGTATACATTTTTTTTATAAACAGCAATTACCATCATCCATGTAATCACAACATATGAAAGAACACTTTTGAATCTTATCGTGTATATATATATATATATATATATATATATATATATATATATATATATATATATATATATACATATATATACATATATATGTGTGTGTGTGTATTTTTCTTTCTTCTTCTTCTTCTTCTTCTGTCTTTTTTCTTTTTTCTTCCTTTTTTTCTTTCTTTTTTCTTTTTTTTCAGGGTAGGTAATCTTAGACTCATTAATTTTCTAATTTTCAGTCATTTTCTTTCTTTCTTTCTTTCTTCGTGAATAATGTAATCATTGAATTTATCTCCCTTACGTTGAAACCATTACGCTTTATCAGTACTAATCTTTAAAAATAACTTTGATACGCTCGTTTCCCTGAAAACAAAAGACTGTCATCCACTGCCATCCGTTTTCGCCTTTTTTCTTTTTGTTTAGCTTTTTTCGTCAAAATCTTCCTACCAGACACGTCGTTAAAGATAATCACGCGTTTGAGAGACTAACGATATGTCATTATGGGAAATGGGTTAGAAGAAAGATTAATATCTGTGGGCGGGAAAATAAATATACAGGAGAGGCGCATCTTTACTCAGGATATGCGGAGAATATTCACGTGATGAGAAGAGACAAGTGTTAGCAGAGTAAAGTTTTTCTTTCCCCTCCTCTCCTCTCTGTCGCTCTCGCTCTCTCTCTCTCTCTCTCTCTCTCTCTCTCTCTCTCTCTCTATATATATATATATATATATATATATATATATAGATAGATAGATAGATAGATAGATAGATAGATAGATAGATAGATAAATAGATAGATAGATATCACTCTCTCTTTTTCTCTTTCTCTTTCTCTTCCTTTCTCCCTCCCTCACTCCGTCTCTCTCTTCCCCCTTCCCTCTCTCTCTCTCTCTCCCTCTCCCTCTCTTTCTCTCTCTCTCTCTCTCTCTCTCTCTCTCTCTCTCTCTCTCTCTCTCTCTCTCTCTCTCTCTCTCTCTCTCTCTCTCTCTCTCTCTCTCTCTCACGCTTTCATTGGCAGCGAAAGCTTCCAATGTTTATCACTTTGTTGCCTCGAGAGTCCATCGACGTGAAATTGTTCGCTAAATAATTTACTTTTATTCGCTTCGTTGCAGACTGTTCGCTGTTGAACGCTCAGAGCAATTGTTTACGTTTTTTCTTCTTCTTTTTTGTTTTATCGTTTTTGTTGTTGTTGCTTTTTTTTTAGGCTTTTTTTTTTTGGGGGGGGGGGTTTTTTTTTGTGCTTGTTTGTTTGATTGACTTTTTTCTTTTCTTTAGTTCGTTTCTTTGTTGTTGTTTTTCTATTTATTTTTTTTTATTGCTTTTTGTATTTTTCGTTTTTTCTTGTATTTTCCTTGATTCATTTTTTCTTGTTTTAATTTTATTCTCTCCATTCTTCCTTGTTTTGCCGCAATTCTTCATCATCTCTATTCTTATTCTCTGATTCTTTGTCCATATTTTCTTCATTTTATTCCTTATGCTCTTCTTCCTACTTCCAACGTGTAATTTCTCGTCCTTACTCTTCTCCTTATATTATCCATCTCTTTCTCTTACGCTGTTTCTCTTTTTCTCTGTCTTCGTAATACTCCCTTTCTCTCTGTCTTTCACTATCTAATACTTTCTCTTTTTCTGTCACCTTCTCTGTC
>BOPN01001763.1:152897-165397 GCA_017312705.2 Penaeus japonicus | reverse complement strand
TTCTCCTCACAAGCATCATTTAGATAAATTTTCTCCTCTACCCAAAACACCGAGATGAATCACAAGGCGATTACGTCACTGTGGCGGTATCTCAAGTCGGGGGAACCCACCTACCCCACTACCTCCCCCCCCCCATCTTCCCCACCACTCCCTCCCCCACGACCCCTACCCCTACCCCCACCGCCATGGCAGATCTATTTCTGCCTAATGCACCGTGAACATACAGAACAAAGTCTTTTGGCACTGGCGTACTTGTTGGGAGGGGGGGGGGGGGTATAGAGGGAGGGGAGGGCGTGGCATTCTCATGGGTCTCGGGGGTGGGGTGGGGGTGGGGGTGTTGATGGGTGTGTGGTGATCTTATGGGGATTGACAGGGAAGGGGGGAGGGGGGAGAGGGGGAAGGGTTCCTTGTTTCTTTATTTACATTACACGTGGGGAGTTCTTACAGGATGATTTTCCTTCTTCTTCTTCTTCTTCTCCTACCTCTTCTTCTCCTTCTTCTTCTACTTCTTCTTTTCCTTCCTCTTATTATTATTATCATTCTCCTTCTTCTTCTTCGACTTCTTCTTCTTCCTCCTCCTCTTCTCCCCTTCTCCTTCTTCTCCTCCTTCTTCTTCTTCTTCTTCTCCTCCTCCTTCCTCTTCTTTTCCTTCTTCTTCGACTTCTTCTTCTTCTTCTTCTTCTCCTTCATCTTCCTCTTCTTCTCCTTCTCCGTCTTCTTCTTCTTCTTCTTCTTCTACTTCTCTTTCTTCTTCTCTTTCTTCTTCGTCTTCTTCTTTCTTCCTTGTTATCATCATTATTATCATTATCATTATTATCATCATTATAATCAGTGCGATTATCAATTGTTTAGTCAACACCATTATTGCAAATATCGTTATCATTATTATTATTATTGTAGTTCTTGATGTTATCCTCATTTTTATAATCGTTGTCATTTTTTTATTATCATCAAAATTATTATTATCATCAATATCATTATTTTCATCCTTATCATTATCAATATCATTCTTATCATCGCTAGTATTATTATCATTATTATTATATTCATTGTTGATATCATCATTGTTATTATTAACATTATCATCATGATCATCATCATTATCATTGATAGAATTTTCATTATCAATGTCATCATTACTATAATTTTCAATTTAATTTTTATCATCATTATTTTTTGTATCATTATTGTTATTATGATTATCACTGTCGGTATCATCACATCTAGTCATCAATATCATTTTTACTGATATTACTACTACTACTCTTATCAATTTCATTATAATTACTATCACTGTCATTATCACTATTATTAACATTAACCTCATTTCCATCTTCACTATTATTATCATTGTAGTCATTGTTTCACTATTATTATAAGTATCATTATCATAATTTGTATTATCATTATCAACTTTATGATTGTTATCATCACTTTTATTTTTGTTATTGTCATTATCTTCATCATTATTGTTATTGTTTTTATCATTAGATCATCATCAGTATGATCACCATTATCATTATCATTACTAGCGCCACTGTTATTACTACTATCATTATCATTAATATCATTTTCCTTACCATTTTCATAACTATCATCATCAAGATCATTATCATTATCATCCTCATCATCAACATCATTCATCCTCCTCCTCCCCATCCTCCTCATCCTCCTCTTCCTCATCATCATCATCATCATCATCCTCATCATCAACATCATCATCACCTCTTCCTTCATACAGCCTTTGAGAAACACAAGTCGATGGCGGCCTCGTTGTAAGTAACAGCGACGGCGACGGATACAGTAAACCCCAGTAGGCTTTTCTCATTACTCTGCGGTTAGTATGTGATGAAACACTTGCGTCAGGGCGTAAAGACGATGACTTTAACATAGGGTATTCGAGCCAAATGGAAATGGATATAGGTTGAGTGTCACTAGTTCGGGATTCATGGGTCGGGAGGCTTCGTTTGTTCGAGACAGTGATTCGAATCTGGTGGTTAATTAGTTTTTTTTTTCTCATGGCCGTCTCATGATATTTACGTTGGATTGCAGCTGACAGACTCGCCGTAACTGATTCTATAGTATTTTGGATTACTGATATTTTATCCCCAAGAATCCTTTCCTATTCCGGTGTTTTTTGTTTTGTTTTTTGTTGTTGTTTTTTTGTGTTTTTTCCATTAAGCTTCACTGGTTCATAAGCCTTACTTCTTTGGGCCTAAACCCAAACCTAGGTCAGCCTATCTAAACACGATTTTTGTAATGAATAAGGCAGACAGTATTTATATCTTTACTTCCAAACAGTACACCGCCATTAGAGTTTCAACAGACCGTCCCGTGTGTGTGATAGACAGGGTAATAGAAATCATTCAGAGGCTGTTACGGTGCTTGTGTATTTACCAGAGGGTACTGTTTGTGTGGTTAGGAAGAGTAAACAAACTGAAAAGGACTAAAGGATGGTTTGCATGCGTGCTCGTGTGTAAGTAGGTTCGGGTGGTTAGTTACCCTAGTACTTTAGAATGGAGAAATGAAATGTTTCTCAAATGTTAAACTAGTTCAAGAAAAAAAAAAGGAGGAGGGGGGGGGGGAGGAATGAAAACATGGTCCCAACCTTCCGAGTCAGCTGAGCTTCACCTCCGACCTTTCACCACCTGAAGTTGACATCTCTTTTCATCAGAAGTAAAATACTCGTATGGTGGTTTCCTTTCTTCTTCGCCCTCTGTTTTCTCCTCTCTTCGTTTTAGATTTAGATTAGTGCTGCCCAGGGATTTGCTTCTTCTTACAGGAGGTGAATTTCACGATGGATGAAATTCGGGGAAATTCGGACTTTCTCTCTATCCATATGTATGTCTGTCTATCTATTTCACTTACGTTACAAGAAACTCGATATCTTTCTCTTTGTCTCACTCTCTGTCTCTGTGCCCCCCCCCCCTCTCTCTCTCTCTCGCTCTCTCTCTCTCTCCCTCTCTCTCTCTCCCCCTCTCTCTCTCTCCATCCTTCCCTCCCTCCCTCTCTCTCTCCCTCCCTCCCTCTCTCTCTCTCTCTCCCTCCCTCCCTCCCTCCCTCCCTCCCTCCCTCTCTCTCTATATCTCTCTCTATCTCTCTCTCTCTCTCTCACTCGCCCACCCTTCTTCCTTCCCTCCCTCCCTTTCCTAATCTATTTTTCCATATCTACTCGAACTCCTTGTTTACCCGCCCCCGCCCCCCCCTTCCTCCCCCAAAAAAAGAAGAAGAAAAAGATAAATAAAAAAAAGAGAGAAACAAAATATGTTCCCCGCATATCCGACTGACGCAACATTTAATAATTGGTGTGTTGGGGTGGGGGGTGGGGGTGGGGGTTAGGGGGGTGAGAAGGCAGAAACTAAAAACAACAACCAAGTTTCAGATGTTCGTTATTCACTCCTTTTTTACTTTTTTTTTTCTTTTTTCTTTTTTTTTTGTCGCTGGCAATTTTCTTTCTTTGTTTTTTTTTCCGTCTCTGCTCATCTAATGGAATCATCTGGGAATACAACTTTTATGTGCGGTAGGATAGTAAGTAGCTCGTGTGAGAGAGTGAAAATTATTATGAAAAAATATAATATGGTAATAATAATGATGATGATGATGATGATAACGAGTATTATCACTATCCACATAATTAGTACCACTATTTTTGACATAATCATTATCATTATCGTTAACATTATCATTATTAGGATGATGACGATGATAACAATGACAATGATATCATTACTCTTTCAGATCATCATCATTATCATCATGAGTATTATTGTTAGCACCATAATCAACAATATCACTAAAATTGTCACTATAATAATAATATCACTTTTGATGATAAACTAGCATAAATAAAAGCCGGGACACGCACACACTAACACAAACACACACACACAGACACACACACAGACACACACACACACACAAACACACACACACACAAACAAACAAACAAACACACAGACAAACACAGCCTCCCAACTCACACTAGCAAGAGCAAAGTGTGACAGTAAAGAAACGGAAATCCATCAGTATGATATGCAGTCCCCAGGAAGACGAGCCACTGACATGATGCAACTCGTAAAAGCAGAAAATATAATCCGAAACAAAATCATATACAAGATTCACTTCGTATATCAGATTCTGGCTGAGAATGTTCCTTGATTTTTGCTTCCCCCGTCCTCCTCCTCCCCTCCCTCCCTCCTCCCCTCCTTGGTTTTACAAAATGAAAAGATATGATATATGCATTTGTTTACAGGAAATCGTATCTGCTTTCCGGCGAGAGTTGAAAAAATAATTCATGTATTTTATGTCTTTATGTATTTGTGTCTTTTTACTGTACGATATACATGTATCATTTGTATATAATTATGCTTGTTCAGACTAATTTATTTCCATGTCCCTCTGCAATTACGTTCTTGGTATTCCTTTCCATATATTAATTTTGACTGTTTGTATTCCTCTGTAATTAGATATAAAGCATATGTAGCATCATTTAAATGCTAGATTTATATTCAGTTTCTCTTTAATCTTATTTGCTGTGAATGCAGGGATTTCAGTAAGATTTTTTTTTTCTTTTTTCTTTTTTATCTTTACATCTCTATGTCTATGTTAGTTTGATGTATTTGCTGGTTTCTTTACGCACAATTTCTTTAGTTTTATTTATGTGTGTCTCCTCTTTTGTAATTTCTAGTCATTATATATTCATATTTCTTTTATTCGTAGTTATATAAGTTTGAATTTTCCTTTTACTGTTTATGTATAATTCTGAATTTAGATATTTTTGGACACTGTTTTTTTACATAAAAGTATATATATATTCCGATTTATCTATTTTCATATAATGTTGATATATTCAGTATATATACGTTTTAATTAAATTTCTTCTTACTGTCTATGTCTTTTCTTAAACAAGAATATCCCATATGTATTACATTCAACACAGCGTCAGCAAATATTTTCTTTTTCTTTTTCTATCTCACGAAATAAAACCACCAACGAAAATCACAAAATGAAACACACCCCCCCCCAAAAAAAAAAAAAAAAACACAGAGAAAATTCTTTATACAATTCTTTATTGAATTCATTAGATAGATCCGTTACAAGTGATGAAATTACATAAACACAAACAGGCTGAAATAACCATGGCCATAGTTACCAAGAACCTCTACAGGAAGGTCATTACAGGTCATCATCATCATCATACGCCTCTTCGCTGATGTTTTGGATTATGGATGATTATTTCAATAAATGACGAAATAAAAGAATACACTGAACGTAAAAAATAATATTTACACCTGAAAGCCTCTCTTTTTTTTTTACCTGAAATCTTCAAAATCTTTGGATCAGAACGAAAGGATGTGGTAAATCGGGGTCGATTTTTTTATTCATTTTTTAGGTTGTGTTTGATATTGAATTAATTGGCTTAATCAGTTCCCTTTCTACATTCGGTTGTCATATGTTAACTTTTGCAAGAAATGTCAAAGAAATTTTATTAATATTGATGGAGAGTTTGTATTTTCCTAAATTTTGATAATAAGTGTTCAAGACGTGTCTCATCTTGAACCAGTTAAGTTTTCTATTTCAAAAATTCAAAATTTCCACCAATCAAATCATACCTTGCATTCCGTCTAGACATGAGATCACTTGCTTTTTTTTCTAATCATTATTTTGATTTCATATACATGTCATTAAATTTCAAAATATAGCATGGACATGTCAGGAGGGAAAAATATACATATGTATGGAGGCCTATATACAAATAAAAGCTACTGGAGCAAAATTATACAGACTATATTTTCATGTTATAATCATACAAATAATAATAGTAATAATATCATTATTGACACTAATGATAATATTAATCATAATGATAATAATAGTAAATAATAATAATGTTAAAAATAATGACAATGATAATAACAATTTTGATAATAATCATTATTATCATTATAGTAATGACAATAATAATGATAATGGCCGGAACAACAGTAATATCAAAAACACCAAATGAAGTCAAACGAGATAAACAAATGCTAAAGATATTTCCGATACCCAAAGTTCACAGAGTAAAAGATAAGGCTACAGTACATTATAATATGGCAAGGACTTCGAGGCAAGGAACACAACAGGTAAACGAAACACTGACAATCGGATTAATTTACACTGATATCACATTCTCCATTTCTGCTTTCCGATTCCAAGCACGAAAGCACCCATGACATACACGATCAAATTCATTACGAAGACTCACATACATCTCACGGAGTCCGAATCCGTCGTTCATAGACTCTGGAATACATAAACGTATAATTTTGGGGTTTCCTTATCTCTTAAAAAGCACTCATTTACAAAGGTCATTTACATTTACACTGTACATAGCACAGAATACCTGCGTATGAGTTTGGCCCGGTTGCTCTACGTATCTTCGTATTAGAATTGTCACAGGAATATATATATATATATATATATATATATATATATATATATATATATATATATATATTCTCGTTCTTTTTCAAAAGATCTCACATTTTCCGTTGCTTTCTTCGAGCTCCCTTGCCCGACACCAACGAAGAACGGTGACAAGAAATTATCAGAAAAAAAAGTTGAGGACACAGATGGAAAATGGATCCATAGAAGATAACAATCATAAAAATAAAGCGAGGAACCACCAGAAAATGGGTAGTGGAGAACCCAATGGAAAAAAGGTAAACATAAAAAAAACGAGGAATAGCCAGGAAAAAGGTAGTTGAGGACCTATGAGGACCTACATGAGATATGAACATTTAAAGAGTAATAAGGAGAGGAAAACGTAAAGAGAATAACAGGGAATTGGAAATAGGAAAGGATATAGGAACAAGATAAAGGAAAGAAAAGGAGATCGACAAGGGCGCGAGGATGTGAACGAAAAGACATAGAAAACGGAGAATGGAAGAGCGGGTGAAGGAGACGTGGTGTCGCCGTAGTCTCGATGAGAAAAAAGGATAGACATGGGGATTTTCATGGTTTATGGGGTCATCCGGGGTTACGAGAGATAGGCGAGGGGAAGGGCAATGTGGCAAGGTCACGGGGTCACTGTGAGATAAGTAGGAGGGGGCGGGGATAAGGGGGAAGGGTATACGGCAGAGGGTCAGGTAGGTCTAGGACTCTAGGTTAAGACGAAAGACAAATGGAAGAATTTGCATATACATGAAGCGATCAATTAGAGGACTTGTGGAGAAAAGAAGATAAAAACAGAGGGGAGGAGGGAATAGTTAAGATAAAAGAAAGTGAGAGAGAAAAAAGAGAAAGAGCGAAATGGAAAAAAAGAAAAATCGCGTCACCGGTAACTAACCTAAACTCCTCCAGTTCTTTCTCGCTTTCCTTTTTTTCACTTCACTTATTTCCGGCTTACATATTTCTTCACCTCACTTTCTTTTCTTTGTTTTCAACGACTGGGAAATCCATCAAAGACACTGATGATTGGCACAGCACATTTAGCGAACCAGAAAACACCCAGAGAAAAAAAAAATGCGCGTTCAAAGTATCATGGCTTGACATCTTTGTCCAAATAATATAAACACTACGATCACCTCTAAACTCATTGGTTGATTGTGAGGCTATTCACAAAAAATGTATATATATGTATATATGTGTATATATGTATATATATATATATATATATATATATATATATATATATATATATGTATGTATACTGATACAGCTTATTTGTATATAAAGCTCATATATTCATAAAAAATGTAAACCTCTAGTGAAGCCACTGCCTCCCGCCCCTTCTTGGGGAAATAAAGAAAAAACAAACACGACAAAAACAAAAACACTTCACCCTGTTTGTTCGTCCTTCATAACGTGCGAAATACTTGGGCTAGCCGCATTGAAAACACATTGGTAATTTACCCGTATTCGGCTACGACTTTTTCATCTTTTTTTTTCACTTACTTTTCTTTTTCATCGTCTTCCACGTAAATCCTTACATAATCCGTTAATGGAAATTCCTCTCTCTCTATTTTTTTCCGGGAGAGAGGGATGAAGGGAGAGATGGGGAGGGGAGGGAAGGGGGTAGGGAAGGGAGGGGAAAGGAGAAGAAGGAGATGGGAAGGGAAGGAATAGGAGAGAGAAGGAGATGGGAAGGGAAGTAATAGGAGAGAGGAGGTGAGGAGTGAATAAGAAGTTAGGGGAGACGTTAAAAGAAGGTGAGAAAAAGAGGGATAAGAAAAGAAGAAGATGAAAGAATATGAAGATACGAGAGAAGAGAAGAAAGTGAAAAGGGAAGAAAGGAGAAGAAAAGAAAACACGGGAGGGGAAGAGGGGAAAAGAGGCAAGGACAAGAAGACAAAAAGGAGTAAAGGGAAGGGGGGGATCTTTGGCACTTCCTCGGATGGCACTGTCTTGTCACTCATGTCTCTTCCGAGTCCGTGAGAGACGTCAAAGGAGCCCGACTTGGCATTCCGCGATCGCCACGCCCACACGCCCACACGCCCACTCGTGGTTCTCCGCTGATGGAAGTTTTAACTGGACGGTTTCGTTTTCATCTGGACTTTCGAGTACTTTGGTTTTCATCCTCGTCTCTTGCTTTCATTCATCGTTTTCTTAGTTTGTTTGTCTTCTTTTTTCTTTTTCATCTCAAGTTTCGAAGTTGGTGGAAAAAGGAGTAGGAGCCAAAGTCGAGGGAGGGAGGGAGGGAGGGAGAGAGGGAGGGAGGGAGGGAGCCAAAGTCGAGGGAGGGGGGGGGGGGGGGGGGGGGGGGGGGGGGGGGGGGGGGGGGGGGGGGGGGGGGGGGAGAGAGAGAGAGAGAGAGAGAGAGAGAGAGAGAGAGAGAGAGAAAGAGAGAGAGAGTACGTAGAGAGGTGGCAGGAACAGAAGGAGAAGGAGGAGGAGGAGGAGGAGGAGGAGGAGGATTAGAAGAAGAAGAAGGAGAAGAAGAAGAGGAAGAAGAAGGAGAAGAAGGAGAAGAAGAGGAAGAAGAAGAAGGAGAAGAAGAAGAGGAAGGAAGACGTAGAGGAGGTGGAAGAGGAGAAGGAATTAAATGATAAGGACGGCGAACGACGACGAGCAAGAAAAGGAGGAGGAGGAGGAAGATGAAGTAGGAGCAAGAAAGGTGGAGGAGGAGGAAAGAGGGAGGGAGGCAGAGACAGGGAGGCGGTCCTCTTAATCCCTTGCGTGACGCTGCGGAGTTTTCTTGCCTACAATATCATCTACTCATATTTTAGCAAAAAATATAGATATATGCTCATTTCCTTTCGGTCATTCTTAGTTGAACCAAAAAAGGGGGAAGCACCATAAATCATACACGTTTCCAAAAGTATGTCTTTGGGATATATATATATATATATATTCTTTTTAATTTTCTTTCTTTTTCTTTTTCATTCGTATCAACATTTATTTTGTTCATTTATCTATTTCTTGACCAGTTCTTGTGTCATTATTTTTATCATTTCAGTTTTTCATCTTCTGTGTTTTCTTTTTTACTCAATAACTATTAGTCACGTATAACAGCTGAGTGAGAGAACAGCCTCGGAAAGTTTATAATACCTGAATGATAAGTTCTCGAAACTCGGAAGAACAGTTCAGCCGAGTTTGGGTGAAACTCCCTCGACACCGGAGTGGAAAGTTGCGTTGCTTGTTGTGCTTGTGAACTCACTCTCTAACTCACTCTCTCTCTCCCTCTCTTCTCTTCTCTTCTCTTCTCTTCTCTTCTCTTCTCTTCTCTTCTCTTCTCTTCTCTTCTCTTCTCTTCTCTTCTCTTCTCTTCTCTTCTCTCCTCTCTCTTCACTCAACCCTCCGCCCTCCCTGCTCCTTTCCCCACACTTTCCCCTTTCCTCTCCCCTCTTTCCTTTCTCCCCCTTCCAAGCACACTTGTTCAACACCGCTCTTGCACGTACAAACACACTTCACAGAACTAGGCGAAAGCAATCGAAGTTATCACGGAGAGAGTCGAGTTCACACTTTGGAGCTAAGTACATGTACCAGGGTGTAGGATTCGCGGGCAAAAAGTGGGAAATTCGAAAAGGAAAGACGTAAAAAAAAACAGAAACGTTCACAGAAATGACTTTTTTTCACCCAATGTTCGCATCCCACACACATAATAAGGAAGATTGTGTTCAGACGACCCGTGCATGGTCGGACCTCTTGGCTTCTGCTATGGAGTCGCCTACACAATCGAGAAATCATCCCATCATAATACATTTTTTCATGTTCTATATATACACACACATAAAAAACACACGGCTTCTGAATCAAGCCTTGTTATAAACAGTATGCACCATCAGTGAGAGCAAAAAAGTCTCCTTAAAGTCTTGCGAACAAGAGGAGTTGAGAGCGGGGTGGCGAGGGATGCCTCTCCCCTCCCCCTTCCCCTCGACCTCCTCCCCCTCGCCAGCCACCTGGACGGACCCCTGTGCTCAAGGGGTTAAGGGGCTGGTACTCGTCAACATGGCTGCCCGTTATGGCCTCGGCGTTCTGAGCAATTAAAAAAAAAAAGTTTTGTCTCTCATCACCGGAAGGATTGAGAGACACTCAGACACTGGGGCCTTTTTCCCCCTTTTTCTTTTTTTTCTGTTTTTCTTCTATCCCGTGTGACGAAGTCTACTGCCTTCGACAACTGGACGTCATGTACTTCTCTTTCCTTTTTCCTCCTCCTTCTTCATTCATTCCTTCCTTACTTCCTTCCTTAAGTTCTTGGGGCTTCATGGTCTCCCCCAACCATGCTGCCCCCGAACCGAGATCTCTTCAGTTGGCCTTATTTTACCTCTCCTCCTCCTCGTCTCCTCCCCATATCTCTCCTCCCTTGTTCTTCGGACCTCAAACGCACCTGCGTCCCATCAGCGCTCCCTTTCCTCTGCGCGCGTGTGAGTGAATGAGTGAGTGTGAGTGTGAGTGTGTCTGTGTGTGTGTGTGTGTGTGTGTGTGTGTGTGTGTGTGTGTGTGTGTGTGTGTGTGTGTGTGTGTGTGTGTGTGTGTGTGTGTGTGTGTGTGTGTGCACTACGCAGAGGAAGCAGAGCAACAGGAGGCGTCAGCTGCAAAGCAGCGCGAGCTTAAAACTTCGTGGCAGTGTAGAGGTTCTCGTCGGGGCCCGGGTGGTGGGTGTGGATGATATGGGCGGTGCTGCAGGGGCGGGTGGTGGGCGTGAGGGCAGGGGCGAAGGTCTGGGGCATCGCGGACGTGATTCTCAGGGGCGGCGGGCGGGCGGGAGAAGCTGGAGACAAGAACGTCTGCGGGAATGTAGCGAGAGGCCTGCGGGGAAGAAAAAGAAAAAAAAACGAATCATCTAAGAGGTGTTCCAAATGACTGTAGAACAAAACTATTCGAAATATAAACACAAAGATAATCACACAAATAAGCACATTCGCTCAACACAAAAGGGATGCTTCCCAGACAATGCATGTATCTGCAAGAGCGGCAGTAGTATTAGTGAAGACCCTCAAAACCAAAGCGATCTTTCAGACCAGACCCGAAGCCCCGGATGAACACAACAGCACCGCATAAAAGCAGCGACCACCAAACGCAAACCACCACGGCACTCGAGCATCAACATTATCGTCTACAGCACCTGTCGACTGACCCCGAACTGTAGCCGCTGTCGCCACCGCTAATCACGTACGGATTGTGGTGTCCATAGGTGGGCGAGGGCGGCCGGGGCGTGGCAGCGAGGGCGTAGGCGGAGGACGTCCGGACTGCGACGAGGGTGGAGTGCGGGGCCGAATAGGGCGGCGGTGGGTCGGTGGGGCCGCCCTCGGAGATGCTGCTCGAGCGGTCGCTCATATTGAGGGATACTGCGGGAGAGAGAGAGGGGGAAGGGGAGAGATGGTCAGTCTATGCGGTCAGTATGCGGTCTGAGAGAAAGAGAAAGAGAGAGAGAGTGGGAGAGAGGGGGAGAGAGAGAGAGAGAGAGAGAGAGAGAGGGAGAGGGAGAGGGAGAGGGAGAGGGAGAGAGAGAGAGAGAGAGAGAGAGAGAGAAGGGAAAATAAACAGACAGACATACAGTGCAAAATACTCCACATGCTCCACTATGAACATTTAAACACAACATGAAATATAGATTTAAGTATAAAGCTTTGAGAACGAGAGAAAAAAAATGACGGCCATTATCCCAAATCATCGATGAACACAGAAGTATAACTTACGGCGGAAACATTCAAGTTAAATTTCACGAAAAGAGTTAAAACAAAAGACGGTCGGAAGCGAAAAGAGCGAAAGAACGGTAATACTAATGAGCCAAGAGAAATATTGAGTGTCTTGCGCAATGTTGACATGCGGGAGGAGTCAACAGAAAACGTGATTTATCGCAGAAAATGGATGGTGATCTGGAAGGGGAAACTGCTGGAAGATGCGAAAGGAAGTCGGGAATAAGTTCGTTCATTTTTCTTTCGCTCGTTTCCCGCCGAAAGTTTTCCCTCCCTTGAGATTCTGATGATCGGGTCCTTTGAGCGTAAGTCATGATTGTTCTTCGGGATAACTAGAAGCGGCCCGACAAGATAACTTTGTGCAGTCTTATTTCAGGC
>BOPN01001763.1:145397-147897 GCA_017312705.2 Penaeus japonicus | reverse complement strand
TTCGTACTTTCATAGTTCGTACTTTCCCCTCTGTTTTTTTGCTTCCCCTCTCTTCCTCTCCTTTCCCTCTTCCTATTCCCACTTCCCTCTCTTCTACCTTCCTTCCCATTAGTCTCTCCCCCTTCCTTCTCCCTACCCCTACCCCTTCCCCTTCCTTCCCCTCCTCTCCCTTTCCTTACTCCCCCTTGCCCTTCCTTCCCCTCCTCTCCCTTTCCTTATCCCCCTTGCCCTTCCTTCCCCTCTTCTCCCGTCCCTCCCCCTCCCCCCTCATGGAGATATTCCCCCGCCCGGATTCCCTCACACACTACCCCACTGATGGTCCTCATATTCTAATAATGGGTCGTCTAAAAGCTCTACTAATGAGAGGTTGAAAAGGCCCGATTCACAGGCGACCGCAAACTTCTAGGGATGAGATGTATAATACGCCCAACTTTCATCAAAGGAAGAATCTCCTTTACTTTCTTTCTTTCTCTCTCTTTTTTTTTTTTTTTTTTAGATATATATATTCTTTTTCAACCCGATTTACTTTTTTTCTTTCTTTTTTTCTTTTTTTTGTAGGGGGTTGGGGGTGGGAGGGAGGTGAGAGGCGTGGTCCATCGTTTTTTTTTGTTGTTGTTGTTTTGAATGACTCGTCTGGTTATATTCTCCAGCCGTGTTCCCTTAGGGGTTAAAAGGGAAAATATTATATCACATTCTTTCCCCTGCCTCGCGGATTAGAAATATGCAAGGCTGACATTTAGAAAGTTTTCAAAGGAGAGATGATGATGTCAGCGCAAGTCTTTTTTTCTCTCGTCTTTTTTTTTTTTTTCTTTTCTTTTCTTTTCTTATTATCATTTCTATTGTTTTAATCTTCTTTTTCATTTTTTTCCCTTCTTCAAGTTATCATGTTTATAAACGAATTTAATTTATTTCTCCACTGCCATTATAAAAAACAACTATCATTATGAAGATACACCCACCAGGTGACTTAGGTTGATATCATTTGATAATCAACAGGTTTTGCTAATAATTATCTGATGATTGACAGTTTGGTGAGGATAATCATCTTGTAATTGACAGGCTGGTGATGGTAACTATTTGATAACTGTCAGATTGGTGATAATAATCAATTGAAAAATATCCACGTGCATCGGATATGTTGCATTCAGCCAGTCATAACCAACAACTCAGGTGCAAGTCTGCCTCGATGAAAAAATAGATAAATAAAAGAAATTACAAGAATAAAAAATAAACAGAGATTTCGGCGCCTCCAACAATTACAAAATGGAAAAGAGACACCTTGACAAGCCTCCTCTTCCTGGATGTGAGGCGAGACTACATCCGGCAGTGGAGCTTGTTTTGCCTTAGATAAAGATGGGAACCATTGACCACATTCCATGTAAATAATAAGTAATAATATGAAAGCTGAAATGAAACACAATAAAGCAGAAATGACAAGAACTGGTGGCGTTTCGCGTTAGGAGTCGAGACGTTTCGACTCAGGCCAGACTCCTCTTCAGACGATGAAACCGAAAAGGCTTTTGAGTTTCATTATGATATCCGTAAGACAACCGATTGCTCTGCTTTCCGCGACGCTGAGCAGATCTTTTCCTGAGGAGCAACGGCCGGTGTCACACGTCTTGTTCACAGTGGAAGGAAACTGGAGCCCCTGCCGTGTATTATTCAAGAGCAAGCTTGGGTCGCAGTTAAAGATTAGTCTCAGATAAAAGCGTCAATGTGAGCTTGTCTACTTTCTACTGACTATGGGAGTCCCTAAATAGTAGAACAGGTAGGATCCGAGAGTGCTCGCAACAGGAATTATTGCATAATTGGGAGGTGGCGTTTGCGTGCACTATATCAAGTTGGGAAACCGAAAAGTATTAGAAAGAAATGAAAATACAGAAATAGAATACACCAGGCCCCAGGGAGGTGAAGTGAATGGGAACTGGTAGAGCTTTATCCGATGGACAATTTCAGAAAGAATGCCTCTGTGCCTCTAGTCAAGGACAGTAAACCATTTAACATCAACGTAATACGAGTGAATGTGGAGGCACAGTGCCAGTATGAGTCGCATGGAATACTAACAGACGTGGGAGATTGGAATGCCAAAGTGGGAGGAGGAAGAGAGGGGGAAATTTTAGGACATAGAAGGGAACATAAGACATGACCATTTTATTGGAATACCAAAGCAGATGGAAGAGACCTTACACTAACATGAAACTTCTACTGGAAGGAAGAAGCTACAGTTTGCTTTGAAGATAAAGTGTCCAACTGGAGAAAAAATAAAACGCGGAATTCGACAGGCCTGCGGCGTGACTTGAATTGCTTGCAATAGTTGGAAGTCAACATAGAAAATTATAAGATATTCATATGATAGTGACAATTGCAGACCTAGAAGAAAAAAACAAACAAATTGATGTGGAATTGGTCAGCAACCAGAGGGGATCGAAATAGATATCACGAAAACGGCGGTTATGGTAGCATGCAAAAGCAACAAACTACCGAGATGCAACAGTATATC
>BOPN01001763.1:120397-127897 GCA_017312705.2 Penaeus japonicus | reverse complement strand
AGAGGGAGGAGAGGAAGGGAGGAGAGGGAGGAGAGGAAGGGAGGAGGAAAAGACGAGAGAAGGGCAGGAGGGAAGAGAGGAGAGGAGGAAAGAGAGGAGGGAGAAGGGAAGGGAGAGGAGGGGAGGAGGGAGGAGAGGAGGGGAGGAGGGAAGGGAGGAGATGAGGGAGGGAGGGAGGAGGAGGGAGGAGGAGGGAGGAGAGGAGGGAAGGGAAGGGAGGTGAGAGAGTAGGAGAAGGAGGAAGAAGAGGAAGATGTAGAGAATAAGGAAGATAAAAAGATGAAAGGAGAAGGAAGATGAGGACGATGGGGTGTAAGAGAATAATAATGATGAAAATGATGATGAAGATGATAAGGAGGAGGAATCCAGAGAAGAGAAGAGGATTAGAATTATGAGTAGGTGGCAAGGAGGAGGTAAACGAGGATTAGTCTCTCTCTTTCTCTCACTCTCTCTCTCTCTCTTTCACTCTCTTTCTCTCTTTCTGTCTCTCTCTCTCTTCTCTCTCTCTCTCTCTCTCTCTCTCTCTCTCTCTCTCTCTCTCTCTCTCTCTCTCTCTCTCTCTCTCTCTCTCTCTCTCTCTCTGTCTGTCTTCCTCCTCTCTTTCTCTCTTTCTCCCTCCTCTCGCTCAATCGTTATCTCTCTCTCTCTCTTCCTTTTCCTTTCTCTCCTTCTCCCTCTTTCTTTGTCTGTCTGTCTCCCTCTTCTCTCTCTCTCTCTCTCTCTCTCTCTCTCTCTCTCTCTCTCTCTCTCTCTCTCTATGCGTATGTGCGTGAGTAATATCACCTGCAACACACTCATGGTGTGCAATTCCAAAAATCCCTGTCCACTTCAAGACAAACATAAAACATCCAATAGAGAAGCACAGGAAATCTAACAAACAAACAAACAAACGAACAAATAAGCACACTACCCAGGTCTGTCCCCTCAGACACGCCAAACAAACACCCACAAGGAAACAAACAAACAAACACACACAATCCAACCCGGTAGACAAACAAGCACACACAAGCAAAGAAACAAACAAACACTGTAAAAACACACAAGCATAGTCCGTCAACCAATCAACCACAAAAACAAAAAAAAAAAGCACCAAGCATAGCCCTACTGAGAAACAAACAAACAAACAAAATGGCAAGCAAACCACCACAGACCGCGCACAGGAAGGACAATGACACAGCAAATCATAACAAAAAAAAGTCAAAATAATTTCCACCGGAGAGCCTTAATTGCTGCCTCGACTTGGAGGTCATTTTGTCACCAACAATAAAGTGTCGTTTGTTCATGATGAAAATAAAAACACAAAAAGACAGCGATGAATACTCACTCACTCTCGTATCCGGTGGAATGTATGTATGTATGAATTTATGTATGTATGTATGTATGTATGTATATATATATATATATATGTGTGTGTGTGTGTGTGTGTGTGTGTGTGTGTGTGTGTGTGTGTGTGCGTGTGTGTGCGTGTACACATACATGTGCGAGTGCGAGTGCGAGTGCGAGTGCGTGCGCGTGTGCGAGTGTGAATGTCTGTGTATGTATGCATGTGTGCGTGCGTGTAAGTGAGTGTAAGAGTTTACATGTACGTAATGTGTGTCTGTACGTCTTCTAGTTTGCATTACGCAATGGGGTGTATGTGTTTATGACTGTGTGAGTACGAGTTGCCATGTCTGTTGTCATGTGCGTAATTCGAAAATATCAAATGATGGGAAAAACGGGAAAAAAAGAACGACAAAAGAATAAAGACATAAAACAGACACACACACACCAAAGAAGAAAAAAAATAGATGAAAACAACAAAAACAAAAGAAAAAACAAAAACAAAACAAACAAGCAGAAGTAAAAAAAAAGCAGAAGAAAAAAGAAAACAAACAAACAAGCAGAAGAAAAGAAAAAACAAACAAACAAGCAGAAGAAAAGAAAAAACAAACAAACAAGCAGAAGAAAAGAAAAAACAAACAAACAAGCAGAAGAAAAGAAAAAACAAACAAACAAGCAGAAGAAAAGAAAAAAACAAACAAACAAGCAGAAGAAATATCCGAAGCAGAAGAAAAATGAGAAGCAGAAGAGGCGGTGGTCCCTTCGCCGTGACCTTGGCCAAATCCGGAAAGGTTTCTCCTGCTGACCCGCAAGGACTTCCGGTGACGTCATAACCGCCGCCGGTCGAGCCTAGGATCATTGACACTTGCAAGCACACGCAAGCACACATACGGAGATACGCACACACACAATATACACAAAGGTACATTAGTGCATTAGCTCTCTCTCTCTCTCTCTCTCTCTCTCTCTCTCTCTCTCTCTCTCTCTCTCTCTCTCTCTCTCTCTCTCTCTCTCTCCCTCCCTCTCTCCCTCCCTCCCTCTCTCTCTCTCTCTCTCTCTCTCTCTCTCTCTCCCTCCGACCCTTCTTTTTTCCCTCTCTCCCTCCCACTCCATCTCTCTCTATTGTCTGTGACTCTCTCTCCCCTTCCCTCCATCCCTCTCTTCTCTCTCCCTCCCCCCTCCCTCCCTCCCTCCCTCCATCCCTCCCTCCCTCCCCCCCCCCCCATTTCGCTCGCCAAAAATAACATCAGTCGAAAGAAATAACAATAACAAGGACATCCCCGACGCACGCATTTGCAGGAAAACATCACCTAGAATAGAACATCAGTGATACTTGTTTATTGTCTGCGGGGAGAGAACTAGCGGAAGAGGGGGCAGGGAGAGAAGAAGAAGAGAGGAAGAAAGAAAAAAGGAAGAGGAAGAAGAAGAAGAGGAGAAGAAGAAGAAGAAGGAGAAGAAGAAATCAGAAAAGAAAAAAGGAAAAAGAAAATAAAGGAAAGAAGGGAGGTACAAAGAAAGACGGAGGAGGTGAGAGTGAAGGAAGGGCAGTGGGAGGAGAGCTATTAAGAAGCAGGGCGGAGGAGGTGGAAAGGGAGGGAGGGATGGAGAGAGAGAGGAGAAGAGGAAGGGGGGAGGAGGAGGGTTAGGGATTTAGAGAGAGAGAGAGAGAGAAGAGGAGAGAGAGGGGAGAGAGAGAGGAGGGAAGAGGAAGGAGGGAGGGAGAGAGGGGGAAAGGAAGAGTGGGGGGATAGGGGGAGAGAGGAAGAGGGAGGGAGGGAGAGTGAGAGAGGGGGGGTACAGAGAGAAGGAGGAAGGGGAGAGGGAGGAGGAGAGGGGAGTGAGAAAGGAAAGAAGGGGGAGAGAGGGGGAGGGAGGGTGAAAAAGGAAGAGTGGAGGAGTGAAAGGAAGAGAAGGGGGAGAGGGAAAGGGAGATAGATAGATGGAGATAGATAGAGATAGAGAGATGGAGATAAAGATAGATAGATAAAGAGAGGGAAATAAAGATACATAGATAAAAAAAGGAAAAAAAACATAAATAAATAAATAGATAGACAGATAGAGAGGGAGAGAGGGAGAGAGGGAGAGAGAGAAAGAGGGAAAGAGGGAAAGAAGGAGAGAGAAAAATAAAGCGAAATAAAGAAACCAACTGACAAAGACAGCCGACGGAGGATCGAAGAAAAAAGAAGAGAGAAAAATAAAACAAAGATAAAGAAAGGAGCGAAAGAGCAAGGTGGAAGAGAGAGAGAGGAAGATAAAGAGAGACAGGGAGGAAGAGAGAAAGAGAAAGAGAGAGAGAGACGGAGAGAGAGAGGAGGGGGGGGGGGAGAGAGAGAGAAAGAGAGACGAAGAGAGAGAGAGAGAGAGAGAGAGAGAGAGAGAGAGAGAGAGAGAGAGAGAGAGAGAGAGAGAGAGAGAGAGAGAGAGAGAGAGAGAGAGAGAGAGAGAGAGAGAGAGAGAGAGAGAGAGAGAGAGAGAGAGAGAGAGAGAGAGAGAGAGAGAGAGAGAGAGAGCGACAGCGAAAGAGAGCACCGACAAACAGGCGCACTCCTGTTATCAGCTCTGCCGATCACCACCAAAGTCCCCCGACTACCTCCTCCATCACTCCACCTGTCATCACACCGCATTGACGGGCGCCCCCCCCCCCCCCTTCATCGCTCCTAATCCCCCCTTCATTTTCCTTCCTCCCCCCCTACGTTTCCCATCCCCCAACCCCCATCGCTCCACGCCACTCCCTTCATGTCCCCTCCTCCATTCTTCCTCATCCCCCCCTTCCATTCCCCTCACCCCATCCCTCCTCATTCCCCCTTCCTTTCCCCTCACCCTATCCCTCCTTATCTCCCCTTTAATTTCCCCTCCCTCATCCCTCCTCACTCTTCCTTTCCCTTCCTCTCACCCCATCCCTCCTCATCTCCCCTTTAATTTCATCTCCTTCATCGTTTCTCATGCCCCCCCCCCCATTTCATGTCCTTTCCCCCATTGCTTACCCCCCCCCTCTCATTTTTCTCCGAATGATAACTATGACAAACACAGTAAACAAACAAACAAACAAAAATAAACTAAAGATAAAATTCAAATACAAAACAACACGAGAAAAAAAACAAATCTCTCCTAATCGCAAGAAGAAGAAGAAGAAGAAGAAGAAGAAGAAGAAGAAAGAAGAAAACGAGGAATGAGAACAAAGTGAAGAAAAAGAACGAACAAACAAACCGACATCAAAGAAGAACAAAACAAACGAGAAATCCGAACACAGAGAACAACAGACAAACAAAACAAACAAAACGAACAAACAACCGATTCATAAACTCATCGAACAAGCTTTATAAATTCCCCCCTCCCCCTCTCCCTCCCCCCCCCCCCCCCCCCATTACCCCCGCGGCGACGTCATCCATTACCGCGAACTCCTCCTACATGTCGCCGTCATTGTTGTCGTTCTCCTACTTGTCCTCCTCCTCCTCCTCGTCGTTCTGGTCGTCGTCGTCATCGTCGTCTTCCTCGTCGTCCTCCTAGTCGTTCTGGTCGTCGTCTTCCTCGTCCTCGTCGTCGTCATCGTCGTCCTACATGTCGTTCTGGTCGTCGTCATCCTCTTCCTTGTCCTCGTCGTCTTCCTATATGTCGTTCTGGTCGTCGTCGTTCTCTTCCTTGTCCTCGTCGTCTTCCTAAATGTCGTTCTGGTCGTCGTCGTCCTCATTCATGTCGTTCTGGTCGTCGTCTTCCTCGTCCTCGTCGTCGTCCTCCTACATGTCGTTCTGGTCGTCGTTTTCCTCGTCCTTCTCCTCGTCGTCTTCCTAACTGTCGTTCTGGTCGTCGTCATCCTCGTCTTTGTCCTCGTTGTCTTCCTATATGTCGTTCTAGTCGTCGTCTTACTCCTCCTCCTCCTCCTCGTCGCCGTCGCCGTCATCGTCGTTGTCCTCCTCCTCCCTTTTCTCCATTCTTGACCTACTTTCCTCTTTGCTTTTTCTTTTTTGTCACATTTTTTATCCTCTTCCATCGCTTTTCTTGTCCTTCTCATCCTTCCTCTTCCTTCTTCTTTTTCTCCTTCCTCTAACACTCCCCTCCCTCTCCCTCTCCCTCCCTCCCCCTTCTCGTCCTCATATGGAATAAGCAAACAAAAAAATAACTAAAAAAGGTAACACTCCCACCCCCTGAAAATAAATAAATAAATAAAGAAAGAAAGAAAAGAGAGAGAGAGAGAGGGGTTGGGTGGAAGGAAGGGAGGGGGGGGAGGGGCAAGAATCACGTTGCTTGACATTCAAATATTTTTTTCCCAGGCTATTTAAACGGCTAAGAATACCTCCTCCTCCTGCTCCCCCTCCCTCTCTCCCTTCCTCCTCCCCTTCCTCTTCCCACCTCCTCGCCCCTTGGACCTTAGACCTTGGACGTTTTCCAGCCAGCCTCCCTCTGGCGACAACCTCGGTCCTCCCACGATGAAGCTGACTCAAAAAAAAAACTTCTTCTCGCATACTGATTGATTGAGAGTAAAGGATTGAGAGTGGACGAGTTGCATTGGATGGTGCGAAGTTGCAAAGTTGAGGTCAGATCACTCCGGAAAGGAGGAGAAAGTTGAAGGAAGGAAGTTGAAAAAAAAGGAAAAGTTATGATGAATAGGAAGAAGAAATGGAGAAGGAGAAAGAAGAGGTTGAAGGTTAGATGGTTTCAGAGAGAAAAAAAGGGGAAGAGGAGGAAGAGGAAGGAGTAGAAAGAAGTTGGAGGTTGCTGAAAAGAAGGGAAAGAAGAGGAAGAAGAAGAAAGAAGTTGAAGGTTAGATTGTTGCGGGGAAAGGGAAAAAAACGAAAATGAAGTAGAAGAAAAGAGGAAGATTTCAACGATAGGTCCTTCCAGAGAAGAATGAAGACGAAGAAAGAGGCTATATCGTTCCAGAAAATTAGGGAGGGACGAAGAAGGTAAAGAAGAGGAAGAGGAAGATGCAGAGGAAGAGGAAGAAGATGAGGAGGAAGAGGAAGAAGATGCAGAGGAAGGGGAAGAAGAAGATGCAGAGGAAGAGGAAGAAGAAGGTGAGGAGGAAGAAGAAGAAAAACAAAGTTGAAGGTTATATCATTCCTCAAAAAAAAAAAAAGACGAAAGAAAACCAGAAACAAAACTGAACTCATCACTTTCACTCTCCAATCCTCCATCCTCCTTTTCCTTCCCTCTCTTTCCCTCCCTTGCTGATGGAATTGAGCGATCCTCCCTAAGTACAGCGCTCCCCGCCCCTCCAACGGCTTTTAAGGGGGTATTGCGGCTGCCTAATAGAGGGCTGAGTGGTTACGATGATCCTCCCCCGGCTAAGTTATCGTCCGGTTATCCGCTGTGGGTTCGGTTAAGAATGGGACGCAATCGCGATTACTTGGAAGTGTTCTGGGCCGCTTGTCGTGTAATTCCGCCCGGTGATCTTGTCGCGGCGCGGTAATTTCCGGATAATGTTCTTACTCGTCGCGCGCCGGTTTATGGCGGTCTCATAATGTGACAATGCCTCCCCGGCCGCACGCGGTAATAGCAGGACTAATGCGATCTGATGCGGGGATCATGAGGCTCCGAGTCTCGCTTATGGTTGAGTTATGACTCGGCGAGACTCACGCGAGGTCGAGGTTATGGTGTGCTACTTCAAAGGCCGGGCTGAGGTTTGACTGGGTAACTATCTGGTAACATCGCCTTTCGGGGGTGGGAGGGGGAGGGGAGGGTGTAGGGTAGGCCTTCCAGTAGATTAGCTATGGAAATGTTAAGTGAGTGAGGGAGGTAGGGGAGCTTCGAAATGCCGATCTTTCCCATTAAAACTGTTTTCGAACGAGATTCATGACTAATGGACCATTGCCGCTAATGGAAGAGTTTAAAACATCATCAGGGGCGTTACAGCGGCACCAGCACAATCCCTGAATATCAAGGTTGATATTGCTCTAGAATAATATTAGCAAAAACATTAAAAAAAAACGCTTCCTGTTAAAATACAAAATATTTTTATAGTATCTCTATTCAGAATACAAATACTAATAGCCCCACGATCCAGCAGAAAAAAAAATCACTTCATGTAATGAAACCAGCGGAAAAAAAAATGGTTTTAAGGGAAACATGCTTAAAAGAAATTCCCAACCTCCTACCGCAAGTACCCATACAATTTCCAACAGCGGAGAACAACATTACCAGCAGATGGTGGTTGTGTCTCCATAGTATTACCCAAAACAATGT
>BOPN01001763.1:110397-112897 GCA_017312705.2 Penaeus japonicus | reverse complement strand
GAAAAAGAAAGAAAAAAGGGAGAAAACAGGCAATAGGCAAGCGAAGTAGAAGACGAAGCAAGAGAGAGAGAGAGAGAGAGAGAGAGAGAGAGAGAGAGAGAGAGAGAGAGAGAGAGAGAGAGAGAGAGTAATGACAATAATAGTAACAACAGCAAAGGCAACAATAATGATAATGATAATAATAATAGTAATGGTAATAATAATCACAACAACAGAAACGACGAAAACTAATAATAATAATAATAACAATAATAATAATAATAATAATAATAATAATAATAATAATAATAATAATAATAATATATAATAACAACAACAACGAACCACGAGCAAACAAACAAACAGAAACCACTAAAGACAACGAAGATACGCGACAGAGAAATTAACAAAGAGGAGGAGGAGTAGCGAGGAAAAGCCATTAGCGCGAGCAGCGAGGATAGGCGACACGTCAACACCCTGGAAAAGACAGCCCAGCCCGTTCACAAGGGGCGTGGAGACTTGTTGAGTGTTACCATGACAACCGCTGATGTAACCATGACTACAAGACCCACAGGCCGACCTGCGTGAGGTGTGGGTAGGAGGGGATGGGAGGGAAGGGAGAGGGAGGGGAGAAGGGAGGGGGTTGTGGATAGGCAGTGAGGGTGGGAAGGGAGGGAGAGGGGTAAGGGAGGGAGAGTGAGAGGGAGGGTAGAGAGAAAGAGATAGAGATAGATAGATAAAGAGAGAGAGAGAGAGAGAGAGAGAGAGAGAGAGAGAGAGAGAGATATGAATAGATAGATAGAGAGAGAGAGGGGGGGAGGAAGCGAGGGAGCGAAAGAAGGAGAGAAAGAGAAGGGGGGGGGGGCAGGGAGAGGTTTGTAGATTGGGGGTGGGTGAGTGAGTGAGTGAGTGAGGGAGTGAGGGAGGGTGGGAGGGAGGGAGGGTGGGAGGGTAGGAGGGAGGGAGGGAGGTACACGTAGGTTGCAGGTGAAGTACCGACCTCCTCTCGTTGTCTGGGAGTGTGGCTCGGGCTCTCATTTCCCTTTTGTCATTTCGTTTTTGTTTTCGTTTCCTCCTTTGTGCACTTGCGCCCCCACTGGATCCTAATTCAACTTTTCCCTTTACTTCTTCTTTCTCTTCCTCTTATATCATTTTGTGTCTGTTAGAGGGGAGGTGCGGGGGGTAGGGGGGAGGTGGGAGGGGGGGGTCGTCAACCTGTATCCACAAGGGGAAACCACATCGCTTTTCGAGCATTAAATTGTATTACTTAGATCCACAAACACGCTCTCACACCCTCGCTTTCACCCTCGCTCTCGCTCTCACTCTCACTCTCACTCTCACTCTCACTCTCACTCTCACTCTCACTCCCACTTTCACTCTCATTCTCACTCTCTGTCTTACCCTTTTCGTAATCTTTATCACTATTTCAAACAGATTTCCTAGGTCTCTGAATCCCCATTTACTTCTACCTCAACGAAAATCTCTTGCCTTTATCTTTTCTTTTCTATCTTCCTCTCCCCATCCTCACCCCTCACTCGTTCCCTCCTCCTTCTCTTCCATCCCTCCTTCAAAACGCTCCTCCCTCCATCCTAACTCTTTCCTTCCCACCCTCCCGCTTTCCAATCTATCCTTCCTTCCATCCTCCCATCTTCCATCCTATCCTTCACAACCCTTACAACCCGCCCGCACCATCATCTACTTACGCCCACCCATTTCATTTCTCCACGCCCACACTACCCTTCCCCTTCCCCTCCCCTCCCCACACCATCATCTACTTAGTTCCTCCTCCTCCCTCCCCTCCATACCCTCTCCCCCTCCATACTCTCTTTCCCCCCAACCTCCCCTTCTTCCCTCCCCTCCCACCTACCCTTCCCCACTAAATACCCTATTCCCCCCCCCCACTCTACCCTTCCTCCTTCCCTCGTTACCTATCATCCTCCCTCCTACCTTGCCCATTCCCCCTGCACCTCCGTACCCATAATCTTTCCTTACCCCTATCTTGCCCTTCCACCACTCATACCCACCCTTCCCGCTCCATTCCCATACCTACCTTCTCCCCTTTTCCTTCCCCGTCCCACCCACACCCTCCCCTCTGCTTTCCCTCCCCCTCCCACTCTCTCTCTCTTTCGCTCCCCAACCCCCTCTCTTTTTCGCCCTCAACTCCCACCCACACTCTTTCGTCTCCCCCCTCCCCCCTCACCCCTCTTTCGCCCTCCCCCACCCTCTCTTTCGCCCTCCCCTCAGACCCCACCCACCCACCCACCCTCTCTCTCTCTCTCACTCGCCCTCCACCCCACGCTCGCTTGAACATCAATCTCCTCGCAGCGTGGACGCCCCTATGGCTCTTCATCGCGGTCTCTCTCTCTCTCTCTCTGTATCTCTCTCTCTCTCTCTCTCTCTCTCTCTCTCTCTCTCTCTCTCTTTCTCTCTCGCTCTCGCTCTTCCTCTCCCCCCCTCTCTCTCTCTCTCTCTCTCTCTCTCTCTCTCTCTCTCTCTCTCTCTCTCTCTCTCTCTCTCTCTC
>BOPN01001763.1:105397-107897 GCA_017312705.2 Penaeus japonicus | reverse complement strand
TCTATATTTGTATATGCATTTGTATAAATGAGTAATCTACATGTGCTTGCTATGTATGTATATTCGCCATCCGATACGTGTTATCACAACGATAGTGAGCGATAGGGTGTCCGAAAGCGTGCAATTACGACAAGCTTTGCCCTTTTTACTGGAAATACCATGGATGATATCGCCATCAAATCCATCATTAAAATCGCACATACAAAAAAAACGGTAACGATTATCTTGACAATAATGAGATAATGAGGTCATAAATTCAGCAAATTAGTCATAACGATCTTGAACAGTCATACTCTCAATAGCAAAATCAACATTATTAGCGGCCGTTACGATCCCATAAATACGCTAATGGCGCCTCTTCGTCAGCCGCGAGCGAGGGGACGGAGCGAACAAGTGCAACACGAGATGCGCACTGACGGAAGGCGCAGAGAGACGCGCTGGTGAAAGGACATTCATGGTGCAAGCGGGAGTTGTTGTGAAATTAGTAATAACAATAATATACTTATAAGAATAACATTCATCAGTAGCATGATGTGAAAAATGATAACAATGATGATAATAATGATAACAACAACAATGATAGTAATAAAAATGATCATTATGATAATTGTAACAATAATAATAATGATAATAATAGTAATAATAATTCGTTATTAATATCATTACTACTATTATTATCAACATCATCATTACTGTCATTACTAATATTACTATCATTACCATTATCATTATCATCATTATCATCAAAATCATAATTACTTTTATCATTATCATTATGATCTTCATTATCAGTATAATTGTTATAATTATCAATATCACTGTCATTATCATTGTCACTATCATTATCATTGTCACTATCATTATCATTGCCATTATTATCATTATCACTGTCATCATTATCATCATCACCATCACTATCACCATCATCGCCATCACCATCATCATTATCATCACAATTAAAAGTATACCTTTAACCGTCTTAATCTTTAGAGACAAAACAGAGCTAACAAGAAAAATAACATTCACATTATTAGCTATAAAAAAGCTGTTATAACAATTACAATAATGGGTTCTCGTGAGTTAAAAGCACAAGAGGAACAGGTGAACATGAAGAAAACAAAATCATGTTTTTTGTTTGTTTTTTGAAAGGAAGTGTTCATATACACGAGGGGAAGAGAGAGAGAGAGAGAGAGAGAGAGAGAGAGAGAGAGAGAGAGAGAGAGAGAGAGAGAGAGAGAGAGAGAGAGAGAGAGAGAGAGAGAGAGAGAGAGAGAGAGAGAGAGAGAAACAGAGAGAGAGAGAGAGAGAGAAACAGAGAGAGAGAAAGACAGAGACAGAGACAGAGAAAGAGAGAGAGAGAATGAGAGAGAGAGAGAGAGAAACAGAGTGAGAGAGAGAGAAACAGAGAGAGAGAGAGAAAGACAGAGAGAGAGAGAGAGAGAGAGAGAGAGAGAGAGAGAGAGAGAGAGAGAGAGAGAGAGAGAGAGAGAGAGAGAGAGAGAGAGAGAGAGAGAGAGAGAGAGAGAGAGAGAGAGAGAGAGAGAGAGAGAGAGAGAGAGAGAGAGAGAGAGAGAGAGAGAGAGAGAGAGAGAGAGAGAGAGAGAGAGAGAGAGAGAGAGAGAGAGAGAGAGAGCGAGAGCGAGAGCGAGAGCGAGAGAGGGCGTTGAGAGAGAGACAGAGTCACAACAGAGAGACTCATTAAACGGAGAGTCGGACAATCAGAGACAGGAGAGAGAAAAATAATGAGTGACAGATACACAGACACAGAAAAAAAACTTGGCCACGCTCTGTGTTGCAAATTCATCAACAGAGACTTCTGCAATACAAGGAGAGAGATAATAAGTGAACAATAAAGCCGTGTGACGAATGAGCGGGTGATAAGAAGGCGAATGACAGTGATGTGAAGGAGGGAGGAGAAGAAAGAAGAGAAGAAGATGAAGATGGAGAAGGAAGAGGAGGTAGAGAGGGGTAGGGGAAGGAGCAAGAGGAGAAAGTGGAGGAAAAAAATAAATGGAGTGGAGGAACAAAGAAGAAAGAAGCGATTGCGGGGAAGAATTTCAAGACTAGGATAAAGAGAAACAAAATAGTAAGAAGGAAGACGTACAAAAGAAAAGACGAAGAGGAGAAGAGGAGACAGGACGAAGAAAAAGAAAAAACAAAGGCTAATGGGAGAGGAACAAACACACGAGAAAGATCCAAGAAAAAAAATATATATAAAACACGAAGAGGGAATAATAAAAAGAAGAGAGATGCAGGCAAGAAGAAGGAAAGCGACATCAACTCATGCAACGGCGCAGAGACCACGAATGCTTGCAATAGTTAAGAATAGCATAAAATAACAATAGTAATAAATGAGTCATCAAAATAGTTTAATAGTATACATATGGTAGGAATAGCAATGTCAAATCATGCATGAAATCTTACTAAACAATTTAATTATTGCAATTCGAAACCGATAATGAATCTCATTTGGAAAACCCAAAGTTTAATCTGATTCTTA
>BOPN01001763.1:87897-90397 GCA_017312705.2 Penaeus japonicus | reverse complement strand
GACGCGAGAGAGAGAGAGGGTGAGCGAACAAGGGAGGAGGGAAAGGGGTGAGCTGGAATAAAGTTTATTTGAAACCTGATGGATATTGTGTTTGCTCATGTCGGCATAATTCACTGCGCGGAATTATGATCGCGTGCAATAAACTTGCGTTGTCTGCATTGTGCGAATGTGTGTGAGGGGGGGGGGGTTGTGTGTGTGTGTGTGTGTGTGTGTGTGTGTGTGTGTGTGTGGTGTGTGTGTGTGTGTGTGTGTGTGTGTGTGTGTGTGTGTGTGTGTGTGTGTGTGTGAGCGTCTTTGTGTAAGTATCTATCTGTTTATCAACGCATCCATTTATATATCTTTACGAATACATACGAGTATTATCAGCTAATCAAATCAGCGCAAACAAACTTTTTTTTTTTGCCTTGCAGGGAAAGAGAAAATACAAAACAAAAACAAAAACCCTAGACCGGATGCGAATATAAGCAGCCTCACTTTTTCGCTCATGAGATTAACTGATTCACTTGCAGATAAAATTGCACACATTGCACTATCCCATTCATTTGAGCCTCCACGAGTATGAAGGACTTCTGCGTTATGATGACTTATTCGCTGTCAAGAATGTAAATGGAGAGAAATGGATGTGTTTTTTTTTCATTAATCAGACTGGATATTTCCAGAATTGATATGTAATTACAATGTTCATATGTCTGAGTGTGTGTTGGTGTGTGTGTGTGTGTGTGTGTGTTTGTGTTTTTGTATGTGTGTGTGTGTGTGCGTGTGTGTGTGTGTTTGTTTGTGTGTGTGTGTGTGTGAGGAAGAGTGAATAATATCTTCCTAAAACATATAACACATGCGCCTTTTCGATACATTGTTATCCCTAATTCCTAGCAGCTCAATTTGGATTACCGGTTGTATATCATTAATTTCTCTTTTCAGCAGTAGGCCTAAAGAAAAAAAAGAAAAAGAGATGTCCCTTCACTTTTCGAGCCGCGTGTTCTGCCACGCGCGTCTCTCTGGGGGGTAATAATTCTCCTTTTCTCTCCTGTACCACGAAGACATCCTCGTTCATACAAAGTTATTACGTTCCTTTGCTAGGCCTCTGCGCCCGCGGGCCGGTGGAAGTATCCCGGGCGGCCGATCACAGGCTGAACGATGGTTCTTAAGGGCTCCTGGTGGTGTAACTCCCCCTGCCGTATCTCCTTTCCTGCTTCACTTTCTCGTCTGGTACCTCCCCCTGGTCGTACTTCCTTCCTTCCTTCTCCTGGTACCATTCCCTGCTCCTTCCCCCTTCCCTCCTTCATCTGGTAACACCCTCTGGTACCATCCCTTGGTCCTTCCCCCTTCCCTCCTTCTCCTGGTAACACCCTTTGGTACCTCCCCCTGGTTCTTCCTCCCTCCCCTCCAACTAACACCACCTTCTGCTCCTTCCACCTTCCCTCCCTGCTCTTATTGCCGCTACCTGGGTCCTTCCTCCTCCCCTCCCTCCTCTTAGTACCCTCCCCTAGATCCTCTCACCCTCCCTCCCCTCCTTATACCCCTCTTGCACCCCCTCCTCCCATCCCCTCCCCTACCCCGTCTCCTTTGGTATTCACTAACAAGCTAATTAGGACATAGGGGCCGATTTCGGTGTTATTCTCTCCCGGGATGCCTATCCATATCAGGTCTCCCGTGACGAGTAACACCTCCTTCATCTCCTTCTCGCCATCTTTTCGTTGTTTCCTTTTCCTCGCCACCTTTCCGCCATCCCTTTCTTTTCCTTTTTTATCGTCTGTCTTTCTTCTCTCTTCTCCTGCCTTTCTGTCACTTCTTCTCTTCATCATCTATCTCTATTCTCTTTCATTATCTTTTCTTTTCCACCACTTTTCTATCACCACATATCTTCGCCGTTTGCTTCTCTTCCCTTTCATTATTCTATTTTCTTCACCACCCTTCTATCACTCCTTCCCTTCCCCTTATTCTCTCTATCTTTTCACCATCCTTCTATCACTCTTTCCCTTCCTCTTCTCTCTATCCTTTCACCATCCTTCTATCACTTTCCCTTCCCCTTCTTCTCTCTATCCTTCCACCATCCTTCTATCACTCTTTTCCTTCCTCTTCTCTCTATCCTTTCACCATCCTTCTATCACTCTTTTCCTTCCTCTTCTCTCTATCCTTTCACCATCCTTCTATCACTCTTTTCCTTCCTCTTCTCTCTATCCTTTCACCATCCTTCTATCACTCTTTTCCTTCCTCTTCTCTCTATCCTTTCACCATCCTTCTATCACTCTTTTCCTTCCTCTTCTCTCTATCCTTTCACCATCCTTCTATCACTCTTTTCCTTCCTCTTCTCTCTATCCTTTCACCATCCTTCTATCACTCTTTTCCTTCCTCTTCTCTCTATCCTTTCACCATCCTTCTATCACTCTTTTCCTTCCTCTTCTCTCTATCCTTTCACCATCCTTCTATCACTCTTTTCCTTCCTCTTCTCTCTATCCTTTCACCATCCTTCTATCACTCTTTTCCTTCCTCTTCTCTCTAT
>BOPN01001763.1:57897-60397 GCA_017312705.2 Penaeus japonicus | reverse complement strand
AAAATACGAGCAACAGCGCCATCTGTTATCAAAGAACTCGAGGATCTCCGACAAAACTCCGGGTGTTTTTTTTATACAATTTCAGGATTTTTATTTAAATTGTAACGCTTATAAATTTACTTAATCTTTACCTTTAATCATCATTTTTCTGTCGTCTTTTAAGTTTCAAGAAGGAAGAATACAATATTTTCATATATATTCCTCCATGTGTACATTCGTTTGCACGCCTGAGTGAGATGGCATTCATGCGCCTGCTTATGCGAGCGTGTCTACGTGTGAATTTATGCTCTCCCTCCCTCCCCTTCCTCCGTCCGGGCTTCAACCGATTTAGCAAACGTACATCTTCATTAAGGAGGAGGAGCAAAATCCTGTTACAGAATCTCATAATTAAACATCCCGCCGGGGTAGGGGGTGGGGGTGGGGGGGTGAGGAGGGGGTGAGTCAGATCCCTTCCCTTCATGCAGTTCCCTCACCCTCCCCCACCCCCTCCCCCTCCCTGTCAACAACCGAGGGAATAAAATGATTTGTTTGAGTCGCATACCAATTGCGCTGATCCGAACTGAGAGCGCAGCGGGGAGGGGGAGGGGGGGAGGAAGGGGAAATTGGATGATATACACGAGCGCAATGACTCCGCACGCCGTTGGTGCTCGTCCCTGTCACCACAGCGATAGGGATAATGCAAGGCACAGGTGCAGGCCTTTGGCAGGGGCAGGGGGAGGGGGAGGATGGGCGTTCTCGCGTTCGTCTTGTTAACAGCGTTTACTCGTCGATCTCGTCTCCCTCGAGATGACAATCAACGGCGCTGAGATGCGACGGTGTAACAGCGCACAGGGATGCGTAATTAAGAATTGTCGACGGATTTAAATGCCTTTCGGAGGCTTTATTACCGGCATAAAGACAGCGATTGCGATAATCATAGGTGTAGTAACTACCAGTATGAATACCACTTGAGTTTAATTAATACATTTGGGAATCTAATCACCACTTCTGTTATAGTTACATTTATTTCATCGCCAAAAAAGAAGAAAGAAAACCTGCGCAGCGAATTCCCCAGCTACTCCCGCTCGAATCAAGCGGGAAACATACCAAAAGAAGTAGAGGTAATCCCGGCGCTCGAAATATTGCCTGCAATTTCGCCATCTCGACCGAGATCCTTCGTGCTGTTGCAAAAGCTCCGTCTAATGCGATCGGAACGGAAAACATGCCAGCGGTTCAGAGAAATCGCTTGCTGCGGGTTAGACACGCATGGATTAGCACACCTGATCAGAATCGGCACCAATTTCGAACCGCAAAGGAGTAGATACAACCAGTTTGAATCCTTTCACACGCGGTCTTGTGGCCCACGAGGAGGAATCTTCAATGCTAAATGGGACGGCTTAAGGGGCGCTTATCCAGACAAGAAGAAGGGACACACTGCGCGTGACAAAAAGCTCAGAGAACATCCCATATTTACGACGGTTACGGTGACAAAAGCTGCTGCTGAATACTTGTAGACAGATTCGGAGCATAGCTGTTTGAAGTCTTCAGTGTGTGTGTGTGTGTGTGTGTGTGTGTGTGTGTGTGTGTGTGTGTGTGTATCTATATCTATCTATCTATTTATATATATATATGTATACATATATATGTATATATATATATATATATATATTATATATATGTATATATATATATATATATATATATATATATATATATATATATATATATATATATATACAATATAAATGTGTGTGTGTCTATTTTTGTATGTATGTACTGATATATAGGTATACAGTATATATATTTCAGCATCAAACATTTATGATTACATTTTCTCACATAATTTTAGATAGACTAGCTACTAGCTGTAGTACACATACCACAATGTTTATTTTCACAATGTTTGTTTTCATGGTAAGTGGCCGTGGCATGCCCAACCTGAGCTCCTGCAAAACCAGCCGCTAGCCCAAATCGGGGTTAGCTAGACCTACTTAGGAAGAATTTATGACCGGTACTAGACGTCCATATACCTGTGTATAAATAAACTTGTACTCATGGGAGAGAGGAGGAGTGAGAGAGTGAGCGAGTGAGTGAGTGAGTGAGTGAGCGAGTGAGTGAGTGAGTGGGTGGGTGGGTGAGAGTGAGTGAGTGAGTGACTGGGTGGGTGAGTGAGAGAGAGAGAGAGAGAGAGAGAGAGAGAATTTGTGTGTCAGAGACAACATATGTAGGTGTAGTTATGTGGTGATTATGTACAGCATCACATATTTGTGGGCATCTGTATATTTACATCATGGAAATCTAGGCATTCAATCGGTGTGATATATTCTGTTACTACACCATAAATTCCGTCCATGGTGGTTTTGCAACAATGATAACATCAGAATTGTTGACATAATAAACGAGTGGTGTGATGCCTATAGTGGTGATGGAAATTATAAGCGGTATTTGACAGTGATGCCTCTAACTCCGGCCAGACCGCCAGTGGAACACGATCTAAAGGGGGGGAGGGGGGTCATTCCTT
>BOPN01001763.1:50397-52897 GCA_017312705.2 Penaeus japonicus | reverse complement strand
TTGGCCCTGTTGCGTATCTCGTTTTTATTTTATTATTATTATTTTTTTTTTTAATTCCCTCAGTAATAATAAATACCATTCTATATATACCAATATATACTTTTAAAAAACATACTAGTATATTCATTTATAACACAGCAAACAAAAAGAAGCTCAGGCATCCAAAAAGTGAAAGAGAAAAAAGCAGATATCTTCACCGCCCCAACGGTCACTCTAACCGCCGCCTCTTCTAACCTGACGAGACACAGCGGACGGAAACCGGGTTTGCGTTGTCTAATATCGCTCCAACAACGGCGATCTCTCGTCACCTGGCCGACTATTAATTTTGGCGCGACATGGCATACTACCTGCGCCGTGGGTTGGAATGCCCTTTCTCTGTGTGCGAGAGAAGATGGGTGGATGGACTGCATACGTCACGCATGCACGGTGATACGTGCGCTGTGCGAATAAGTGGCGACCTTTGTTCGGTCTCTTGGTGAAAACGGCTCAAAATATCGTATGTATCATCTTTATTTTCACTACATTTTTCTATGTATATAGTGACTCAGTTCTTGTTTCCGTTCTTTTTCTCCCCAAAGACTTGCGTTTCTTGTGAACTTGTATTTGTTTAGCATTATCTATTTTCCTCTGTATCTGTTTCTTCATCTATTCGTTCACTTATTTATTATTTATTATCATTTTTTTCAACCCTCTTTCCTTTTTTTCCCAAAGATGTTTCGCGAATTCTGAATTCCCGGCGCCGTGGCCTGCTACCGAATTCCCAAACAGTTAACACAATTCCAGGAAATATCGACAGCAGACGAATCCAATCTATCTGCTTATTGATTCACTTTGGATCGACTAGCTAATATTTGGCTCGACATAATCAAAGGAGAAATTAGTTTACGCGCACACAAAACTCCCGCTTCATCTGTCCACAGCGATCTTTGTCTGGCAACAGGTACATAGTTACCTTTCCTTTTTCTTTTTCTTTTTTCTCGCTCTCCTCTTCTCTTTGTCCTTTTTTTTCTATCCACAGATTTCAAATAAAACTCGATGCATTTTTGGGGGGAGTTGACTTTCAGTTTCACAGTGAGAGTATCTTTCTGTCTTTTGTTTGTTCTTTGTTTTCTTTGTGTGTATTCGTGTACGTGTGTAGGTGTGCTTTTACATTGCGAACCTCCGCTCTCGTTGGCTCGCTCTTTTCGAGTCTCTTCACATAGAAATTGCCTTGCACCAGATTGCGTGTTTGTCTGTTTTTTTCTTCTTTTCTTTTCAAGGATTCACGGTACGATATTTTGTTTTACTTTATAAAAGAAAAAATGTTATTAGAGTTTAGAATCTATATATTGATCTACAATTTTGGAAAATCTGGATTGTACCTTTAAACAGAATACTAAATAAGAAATAGAAAATATCATTATACGACCGGAACACATCCACAAAAAACAATCTTAAAAAAAAGTAAGTAATAAAAAAATAAGAAAATAAAAAAATAAAATAAAATACATAGAAAATACAACGAAAAAGAAAAACACAATAAGACGATTCCACCATCTCGACCCCTCAAGATACACGCACCACGATGCAGTACAGTAAGCAAGATAATCGAGAGAGATCAACCGAAAGATTCCTTCGAGTTTATCACGTTTCCCGAAAAAAAGAGCTGTCAGTCAGGATCTAAGCACAGGCTTTGCTGTAGAATGTCCACAGCTGAGACGCACTCGGAGGTCGTTCGAATTCGGATCGTCTTGCGACTGAACTCTGAAAATCATTGTTAATTGTGGTGGAGGGGGAGTTATAGTGACGATTGTTGTTGTAAAATAATGTATGTCGGGGCGGGGGGGGGGGGGAGTGTAGTAATTGTTTATTGATTTTTACTGTGATAAAGACAATTTGAAATAGATCTATTAGTTGCAGTAGTAATAAGAAAAGGAGAGTGTATAGCAAGGAAAATAATTTGTATATATATTTTTTTTCTTTTTTTTTCCGTGTCAAGCTGTTAGTTTGTTTATTTTTTGTAAGTTTATCATATACGTTCTCTTGATTTCTCTCTCGCTCGCTTTATCTCCCTTTTCCTCAATTCCTCCCCCCCCCCTCTCCCTCTCTCCTTCTCCCTATCTCCCTCTCCTTCTCCTGCTCCTCCGGATTATCATTCCAAGTTTATGTAGGCTGTCAGATGTGTGGCTCAGCCTATCCCCGCCATCTTTTCTGACAGATTTCAAAATAACCATAGATGATGGATTTCTTTTCTCTTTAGATGATATTGAAGAGGTGAGGACATTTTCAAGATTTCGTCAAAGGTTATGAAATATATCACAGGAGACGAACTCAAGTTTTCGATCTTACACAGAGCAGCATACACATGTATATATACACAGCGATATGTAGAGGTATACGTACACAAGAAAGCACACATATACATACATACGAAAACATACACATATTTCTATCCATCACAAGAAAACATACATGTATGCATACACAATAATACGCAGATGTATACCTAGATGTATACCTA
>BOPN01001763.1:25397-40397 GCA_017312705.2 Penaeus japonicus | reverse complement strand
TGTCGAGTTATATTGGCTCTAAACCCGCCGCCTCCGCACTGCCACAGAGTCTGTCCGCCGGTCCGAGTCACAATGAACTCGGCCAGTAGATCCGATTTGCCGCTTCATTGTTCCGTATCTGGACATCTTTCCCTCCTTGCGCCCAGCTGTAAGCACCCCCGATTGGTTGCTTTCTTTTTTTGTTATTATAACTATTTTCTCTTTATTTTATTTTCATTTTTCTTTTCTTATTTCTTTTTCTTTTCTTTCTTTTACGTTCTCTCTCTTTCTCTCTCTCTCTCTCTCTCTCTCTCTCTCTCTCTCTCTCACTCTCTCTCTCTCCTCCCCTCAAACGCTCACTCCTCTCTGTCTCTAATTTATTTTTGCTATATTATTTCCCTTTTTCACGATATTTATTTCACTTTTATTTTCAGCACTCCTATCATTGCATATATTTGTTGAAGAATAGCCTATCCTCTCTAGAACTCCAGTTTTCGCCTCTCCCTCCCTTCCTCTTTCTTTTCCTTCCCTATCCACCCCTCTCCTAAGTCCTTCCTATCTTCCCTTCCCTTCCACTGCCTCTTCCGTCCTGTCCTCTCTTCTTATCCTTCTCCCCCTCCCCGCCCATCCCTATTCCTCATCCACCCATCCCTACTGCCCCTTCCCCCGCTATTAGTCCCTCTCTCTACTCCTCCTCCCCCCTCATCCTTACTCCCTATCCACCCAACAATTTATCCCCCCTCCCCCTCCCCCTCCCCATTCACCCCTCCTGTTCTCTCTCCTTATCCCGCCTTCCCTCCCCTTCTCAACCCATCCTTCCTCTTCCTAACCCATCCCCCCTTCCTCCATCGCCCTCTTTATCAATATCCCCCTCCCCATAGTTCCCTCCTGTACACCCCCTCTCATCCCATCCTCCCCCTTCCCCTTACTCCCTCCCATCCCATCCCATCCTCCCCTTCCCTTCCCCTTCCTTATCACCTCTGGCATCTCTGGCCTCCTTCATGCTCCACGACACCGAGGAGAGGGCGGGGGCGAGCAGGCGAGAGTAATAACCGAAGAATTGGATTTTCGGCCTCAATCTCCCAATTCTTTTATCTTGGGGCGACAGAGGAAGGGGAAGGGGGGAAGGGGGAAGGGAGGGGGAGATATAAAAGTTGGGAGACTAACTGGCCCGCGATGATTTTGATGGCGAGGTGATGGCAGCCGAGGGTTCGGAGTCGGCTTCGTTCTCCTTACGACTCGGCTTCGAACATCCTTAGCGCCGGATTCGGTTTCTCGTTCGTTCGCGGCTCTCGTGTCTGGGTCTGTGGCTCTCTTTCTCTTTATTTCGCTCTCTCGTTCTTTATCTACCTATCTGTCTATCTCTCTTCTGTCCTCTCTATCTGTGATTCTGACTTGTTTTTCCTTTCTCTCCCTCTCTCTCTTTCTTTCTTTCTTCTTCTCTCTTTCTATTTTCTTCACTTCCTTTCTTTTTAACTATTTTTTCGTTGTTCTTTCTTATTTCTTCTCAATTCACTCTCTTTTCACTTTCTCATCTTTCCCTTCTCCTTCTATATCCCTCTCCTTTCACTCTCCTCTCCGTTCTCCCTCTCTCCTTTCTCTCTCCTTCCCCATCCTTACCTTCCTTCCTTCATATCTCCCTTTCCTCCCCATCCTCATTCTTTCTCCTTCTCCCTTTCCCCTCTCTCTCTCCGGTAATGGCAAATATGTTCATTACGTGTAACGTATTAACCGATACCTTTTCACACTAATTCTTACACCCTTGTTCCCTCAGTGGTTCATTGGTTCCATCACTACCTTTACTCCGCTAACTCGGAAAATGGCTACGTATCTCTCGACTCTAATTTTATTCCCCTTGGCTCGGTTCTCCTTAATGCCCTCCAATATGAACTTTATTCCCCTGGCGAGTAGGTGGTTCACCTGGCCCTCTCTATGGTTTCCTTTAGTCTCCCCTAGTGTATTAGGTGGTCGGTTACCACCTCTGGCCCTACAAGCTAGAGAACAAGAAAGCTCAGTTTATGGTTAGTTAGATATCGGTTTTATGCTCCTTTGATTTTTTGGGTGGACTATGGTCAACTTTTTTTGTTTTGTTTGTTTGTGTATCCGATTGGATGCTGACTTCTGAGAATACGTAGAGACTTTGTTGTTGTTTTAGTATATTGTTTAGGATAATTTTATGATGGGTTTATGTTTTTAGAATATATTTTACGCAGGAAAACTAACTGTGGTTCTTAACCCTTTCACCACCGATCACCCCTTTTGATTGAATTAATATTTCCCGGGTTTTGAGTTAATTCTACTAAATAATAACAGACACATTGCCCTTGTATTCTCTATTATTAGAGAGACTTCTGTAACCGTATACGTAATCGTCTAATTAAATGTTTTACAAAAAGTTGATATCTTTAGCAGTCTTATCATGATTGATTATATTTCTTTTGCTGGAGACTTAAATATATAATCTTAGCTCAAGGACTAACTATTAATGTATAATTTGATGAACGAATTACACTGACTTCGTGCTCAAATGATTTTGAGCCGGAAATATCCGAAATGAAGTAGGAAATTTGGGAGAAATTAAAGTATTTGTGGAAATTTGTATTGCTTTTCTGTTTTGGTTTAGTTCTCTTTATGAAGTGACAAGTACTTGGGTTTGAAAAGATATTCTTCGGATTCGTCTCTTTCTCTCTCTCTCTCTTTCTATATATATATATATATATATATATATATATATATATATATATCACCACATAACTACACCTACATATGTTGTCTCTGACACACAAATTCTCTCTCTCTCTCTCTCTCTCTCTCTCTCTCTCTCTCTCTCTCTTTCGCCCTCTCTTTCTATATAGATAGATAGATACATAGATACATAGATTTATTTATTTATTCATATCTTTATATATTTATAAATATATATATATATATACAAATATATATATATATATATATACAAATATTATATATATATATATTTATTTATTTATTCATATCTTTATATATATATATATATATATATATATATATATATATATATATATATATATATATATATACACCCATTTTCTCTCTCTCTCTCTCTCTCTCTCTCTCTCTCTCTCTCTCTCTCTCTCTCCCTCTCTCTCTCCTCACTTCTTTTTTCCGCCATTCCCTAAGGAGTCGAGACCTCCAATTCCTGAACGTTTTCCAATCCGCAAGTTTACCCGCTCTGTACAGCGACGATGGCGAAGTTTAGTGCTCGAGGCGAGGGAGTTTGAGGAACTTCAAAATAATTTTCCTTTGTTCTGTGCGAAGCGTGCAAGTTCTTCTGATAGAAATCTACCTGGTTCTTGTTGTTGTTGTTTTTTTTTCTTTTGGGTTCTTGTTTTGCTTTGACTTTTTTTTTTTCGTTCTGTCTTTCTGTGTCTCATTTTTCAGGTCTACCTCCCCCCCTTCTCTCTCTCTTCCCCTCTCTCTCTCTCTCTCTCTATCTATCTATCTCCCTCTCTCCCTCTCTCCCTCCTTCCCTCCCTTTCTTCCTCCCTCCCTCCCTCCCTCCCTCCTTCCCTCCTTCCCTCTCTCCCTCTGCCTGTCAGTCTAATATGATAACCGCAATGAATAAACAAAGAAACAAAGAAATAAAACCACATAAAAATGCACCCACATACCGCATTATAGCGTCGTCGACTACGTATGTTTCAGCTAAACTCTTAACCGAGAAAAACGCAAGTCCTGACAAACAAAATTTCAGATGTTGCAATTCCGAGAGAATACTTCAGAAGTGGAGTCTCCTTCAGAGGAAAGTTGTTGCAGAAGTAGCTGCTGGTTCATGCGGTAATGGAAATGATAGGAAGCAAGAAATATTTTCTGAAAGACTTTATGAGTTTCTCTTTTTTTTTTCTTTTTTCTTTTTCTTTTTTTTTCCTTCATACCTCTTTCAAAAAATATACGGCGCGCATAGGAGGTATGTTGAAAGTGCATGTTATTACTTTCCTCTTTCTAGAACGAATGTTTATAAATAGCCTCAAGGAACTATATAACACTAGGGGGGAAATTAGTCATTCATAGTTCTCTCTTGTCTAGACTGCATTCAAGAGCATACTACGTTTGTTCCTTGCTGTTTCTTAGTCCGACTGACGCGATCATTAACATAACATGGTGTCTCGTCTACGCTATATAGGGAGATATGTATGCGGTATATATGTGTGTGTGTGTGTGTGTGTGTGTGTGTGTGTGTGTGTGTGTGTGTGTGTGTGTGTGTGTGTGTGTGTGTGTGTGTGTGTGTGTGTGTGTGTAGACATATAGATCGATAGATAGATAGATAGATTCAAATCTAGATAGATATATATAATTTCCAAACTAAATAAAAAGCTTCGTCCAGGGGGATTGAGTTAGTAAACAAACTGTGTTATAATCATATCAATTAATATTAATTTTGAGTAATTTGTTTGGATAAAATCAAGTTTCTAATTACAATATATATACACATATCCGCTCCAAACTCACACGAGCGAGGACAGCTGTCGAACGAAATTTGCAGTGGAATGTTTTTGTTCACATTCACTCAAAGACTCACACAGCCTTATCTCTAGTCTCTTTCGCTCCATGGTATTCGCCGTCGTCTTCGCAAGTCGCATCGTTCTCTCTCTCCCTCTCTCTCTCTCTCTCTCTCTCTCTCTCTCTCTCTCTCTCTCTCTCTCTCTCTCTCTCTCTCTCTCTCTCTCTCTCTCTCTCTCTCTCTCTCTCGCACTGTCCCCTACGCCTTTCACGAAATATTATTGGAACGATTGCCACGTCCTTCGCGCGGGAAATGGCTGACGAAGACAAGTGTACCATAATCATAAGTATTACGGCACCGTCGATGCCCTTCGCACCTCACGACGGTCGTATCAGTGCCATGGCAACGGCAAAGGCCTCGGGATACGGCCGATAAAGGATGTCTCAGTTGGACCAGAAGACCGTGTCCTAAGCCGTGCCTCCCGATAAGCCAGAGTTCATGGGGAATGATATTCAGAATCATTAACGAATGCGAGGCCATGAATTAGATCGGCATCTAACTTCCTAGTTCTCAAATTTTACGTTGAAAAAAGGTCAAAGCAAAAAGTCGATCCACATTCTATGACCTTTAGCTCTAAAAATAACTTTTTTTTTTCATTCACTATAATATTGATATAGATATAATATGGGGTTTACTTTAGGCCTGATATCAGTTTTTGTTATCTAATAAGTGTTATCACTTTTTGATCCGATATACGAATGACAGGCACAGATATTGATTATCCTAGTTTGTATTTGGATAAAAAAAACTTTTTTTTTTCTTTCTCTCTCCTCTTCAGCGATGGGATAGGAACCGAGAGTCAAATATTTACAATGCACACCATAAAACTTATTATATAAACATAATATATTTGTTGTGTTTACCTTGCCGTGAAATCCTCGCTATTGGTATTTGCATGAAGTACATTTACATTATATGCTCCATGGGCTTTATTGTAGCTATAATTCTATGTATTTTGACATATAGGCCTATTTTAATAAACCTGTACTTATCCTTAAAATATGTCTATGTAATAATATCAAAAAATGTTATTGTTTTATACTTCTATTAAGGATAATGGAAACAATGCTACTTACATATTGATTATAACATTAATATGATCAGCCCCAGTTAAAGTAATTAAGTTGTAATGAAAATGTGATATTGAAAAAGGCTTACTAAAATATTAGAACAGGTAGTCCTTTGATGTCTATTTTTTTCTAAGTTTTTCTATGCATTTTTTTTCTTTTGCTTCGATTCAGGACATTAGGAAAGCTTAATCAAAACAGAATGTTTATATTTATGCCGCAAAAATGTGTTGATTGTATTTTTTTTTTCCTCTTCTTAATGATAAGTAAACCAAAAGGGAGCCATAATAGATTTAAATAACACTAAAAAAAGGAGGTTTATACCAATATACGACTTCATTTTCTGGACTTTATCGTGTATCAGACAAGGGATTTTTTCCCCATTTAAACCAGGTAAAAAGTGTAGAGCAAAACGTCGGATAATTAGTGTGCTTCCGAGCGTATCATTATGACAGATTTTTTAGTTACTGAGACCACAGGTGAGACTCATTTGCATATTGACCACTAATTGGATGCTGCTTCTGTCAGTCTTTAGCTTTTTCTCATTCGGTTTCTCTCTCTCTCTCTCTCTCTCTCTCTCTCTCTCTCTCTCTCTCTCTCTCTCTCTCTCTCTTCAGATCAATCATTCACCATAATGCTATGTCCAAGACAAAGCATATCTACGGCAGTACAAACAGAGTTACGAGACAGCTTGATGTAGTGACCGCAAGGTTACGGCTTGGCTACAAATATTACTGGGAGTATAGTGTTTCAAACAATGCTGGGGGAACTGAATGCAAGTTGTGCAGTCAGCCCTATTCACACACCCTTGACCACTATGTAATGATATGTCCTCTAATTGAAGAATTTCGTGAAAGGATTGAACGTAAAACATTGTACAGTATTGCAACATCCTTTATAGAGGACGGCATTTTATCAGATATATTACGTAAACACAAAGACTTTGCCTGTAATAGATAAAATTGCAAGGCCTCTCTAGAGTGATATACATGCACTACTATGTCTTATGTATAGCTTTGCCCTAGCTTATTGATTGACAGGGTCACAGTAATATCTGCTTTACCAACAATGTATGTCTCAGAATCTAATATGAACTGTACAAATCATTTAGGCATAGTTCCTATGCCTATTCATGTGTATACAATGTATATAGTATGAATAAACATATCAAAATCAAAATCAAATCTCTTTTTTTTTTCTCTCTCTCTCTCTATCTCTCTCTCTCTCTTTCTCTCCTTCCTTCCCTCCAACCCTCCCTCCCTCCAGCCTTCCCTCCCACCAACCCTCCCTCCCTCCAGCCTTCCCTCCCTCCAGCCTTCCCTCCCTCCAACCCTCCCTCCCTCCAACCCTCCCTCCCTCCAACCCTCCCTCCCTCCAACCCTCCCTCCCTCCAACCCTCCCTCCCTCCAACCCTCCCTTCCTCCTATTATACCACAGGTATACATACATTCGCCTTCGCGCCTGGCCCATCCCCGCGTAACCATCGGCCCAAACCGCGCACTTGTTTTATGACCCGTAAAGACAAGCGAAAATGCACCTTAAAGGATAACAAAGATCTAGCATGAAGTGTTTGCCTCTCGAGGGTTTGAGATTAAAGTGACCCATACACCCTAGGGGAGTCTTACCCTTTAATGATTACCAAAGGCGGTTAACATCACGGTGAAGTATGTGGTTGGCTTGTCGATAGTCGAAGGTCTGGCTGCCTGCTTTCCATTAAGCGTGTGAGACTTCTTTTGTTTGTTTGTGTGTGTGTGTGTGTGTGTGTGTGTGTGTGTGTGTGTGTGTGTGTGTGTGTGTGTGTGTGTGTGTGTGTGTGTGTGTGTGTGTGTGTGTGTGCGTGCCAAAGATATAGCAACATCCTCCCTGCGAACACCAATTCCCCGGCGCGGCTCTGTCAAGTATGACGCCTCCGCGAGACAGGAGCCACCAGCCTGCATGGCGTATGACTGCCCATACCGACGTGAGAGGAGCCAGTGTTCGGCGGAAGGCTTTGGTCGTCACGCTAATCTGGTCCGGAACACCGTCTGCATTCGAGGCCAAGATGGCGCCAGTCTTCGCCCGTTAACGTTGTTTTATTTACATTCAGGGAGACATTTCGGTGGTATTTGTGCGAGAATTAAGCTTTATTATTATTATTATTATTAGATTTAGTTAGTCCCTCTAATTATGATATAATTAAAGCTTCCTCTAATTTGAGATATTCTATTCCTTAAGGTAAGCTTTTCTGCGGTGTTCGTGTAGGGTTTTCGTCTTTTAAAGGGATGATGAGTGTAAACCATCGTGTGACTTCGACACTTATCATTTTATTTCGATTCGAAATGGCATCCTCAAAATGTATGTATGATATCTATAAAACCCATATCTACAATAATAATAACAATACTAATATAACAAAAGACAATAAGATAAAAGAGAATCCAGAAAAAATGGAAGAAAAAAATGAAAATAATAATCTTACCTTGATGGTCTTCGTGCAGCGTCATCGGGACCGCCATTGTAGCGAAGCGAAGGTCTAATCAAGAACCAGACGTGACGTCTTCTCTCCTCGAGGAACTCTTTCGATTCCCTTCCTCCAAGAACGAACATCAACAAGAGGCGTAATGTTTATGGCTAAGATATTTTCTAGTGATCATCTTAGAAATAAAAAAAACGTGTCTCAGAGGGAAGAAAAGGGAAAGTAGACGCTGCGTTATTATCCACAGGGATCTCGATGATAAAAAAAAAAAAACACTTCGGAAAAAACAGACTTCCCGCAGGAATGTGTTTATCCGCTGATCATCACCGTCTTTTCCCCGACAGTTCGAACGCAAAACACAAGCTTGTCCGGCGGTCTTTCCCACACGAATCTGTCATGATCAGACGGTCTTCGAGAAAGCGACCGGCGAGCCTGACACCTGTGAAAGCGTTAAGGCAGGCGGATTCTTTTTCTCAAGCACAATATCACAGCATCGTAGCTTCCCCTTTTTCATCTGGGATTTCGACGAGCAGTCACGAAAAGGTCTTTAATGTTGTTGTTTTTTGTTTGTTTTTTTAATCCTAGTGATATTTATGGAATAGTTTTCTTTCACTGTTTGTCCTCGTTTTTGTTTTTTTTGTTTTTTTTTAATAGCACCTATTTATTCACTTCCTTCGGGCAATCATTGTCAGTTGATTATTAGTCTTTGGAAAATTTTCTTCTTATTCCTTTACTGTTTTTTTTTTCTCTCTCTCATTATTTTCCTACTTTTCTCTCTCTCATTTGGCGTCGGTTTCTCGCCTCGAGTGTTTATCTCCTTTTACCATTCACTAGTTTCTGAATAGCGTCACTACTATGAAAAATATATCTCGCTATATATCTTTTAAAATGACCTGAAACAAAGAACGGAAATTAGTGGGTAATAAAACTTTCTTTTTAAAATCATACATTCACACATACACATGTCTGTGCTTATACATACTTGATATATAATAAATATCACATATACATATCTGTCTTTAAACTTGACGCATAATTCATACATCAACAGAACATACACTGACATTATGAGAAAGACCCGTACACCCATATACAATAAAAACAAAAAAATAACGACAAGAAATACGGGAAAAAAAAACATCGACCCTAAACCGTGTACATGGCCAAGATGTCCCCAGTGCCACAAGAGGCCACAAGACCCGTGTGGAATGGCTCAGCATCCCGCAGTTTAATCTCAAAGACGAATCAAATACATTTCTACGATAATCAGCTTGACCAGAAGGAGGAAAAAATAAATAATATATGTGTGTCTGTCTGTGTATATCAGACTTTAAATTCTAATGAATGTCAGTGAAAATATCGTAACTTTGTGCGTATCGACTCGACCTTACCGTTTGGAAACGTAAGGCGGAAAAATATAAACAAGTTATTTTTACTGATGTTAGGATTCAGAGACTGGACGATTCTTTTTTTAATAAGAATTTCGTAAACTCTGAGCTACCGAGTATCACGATCTTACTTTATCTTTACATTTGTGTCCTTGGGACCTCGAGTAGAATACACACACACGCACACGCACACTCAAGCACACACACACACACACACACAAGCACACACAAGTACACACACACACACATACACACATGCACATTTATATATATATATATGTATATATATATATATATATATATATATATATATATATATATATATATATATATATATACGTATACATATGTGTGTGTGTGTGTGTGCGTACGCGTGTGTATGTGTGCACGCTTGTATATACACATCCACGCAAAGAGATACATCTCCAGACTTTAAAACAAAAAAACAAAAGCAAAACAGATAAAATTGACTCGAGAAAACAAGCAGCCATTGAAGAGCAATTTGTTTGCATCCTCAAAATGGAACAGCAATTTAATACACCTCCAAGTTCGCGCTGCGTCTCAGAAGAAGATGCAGCGAGAATAGGATATTCGCCGAATTTCTTTAGCTCCTTCTTTTACATAGTGTGTTGTTTGTCTATTCTGCCCCCCCACCCCACCCCACCCCCAGTTCTTCAGATAAAAGCAGGTTGGTGATGTCTTTCAATCATCACCTTTTACACTGCTGTTATGGATTCGCTGATTGATGTAAATTCCGCACTTATAACAAATCTTTATCCGAATTTGGTTGTCTATTATTGCGCAATGGCAAAGGACCTCCAGAACGCGGGTGGGATGGCAAGCCCGTGTGATTTATGAGTTGCTTTATTGCTACGTCTTAATCTAGCTTTTCAAAATTCAGGCGTTCTGCGTTGACTGGTTCCAGGAAGGGCGGAGAGGAGGCGAGGGAACGTGAGAGGGAGGAAAAGTGAGGTCGGGGGCGTGGGCGAGAGGAGAGCGGACTGAAGATGGGAAGAGGGAGGAAGAGAGAGAGAGAGGGAGACGGAAAGAATGAGGAGAGAAGGGTTGAGGGAAAGAAAGAAGGAGATGGATGAGAGAGGGAGACGGAAAGAATGAGGAGAGAAGGGTTGAGGGAAAGAAAGAAGGAGACGGATGGGAGAGGGAGACGGAAAGAATGTGGAGAGAATGGTTGAGGGAAAAAAGAGGGAGACGAAAAGAATGAGGACAGAAGGGATGAGGGAAAGAAAGGAGGAGACGGAAAGAATGAGATGAGAAGGGTTGAGGGAAAGAAAGAAGGAGACGGAAAGAATGAGGAGCGAGAGGTTAGAGGGTAAGGAAGAGACGGAGGAAATGAGGGAGCTGGTTCCTAGTTCCTGGGAAGAGGCGAGAGGATGTGAGAGGGAGGGAAAGTGATGTCGTATGCCTTTTGTGGTGTTTTGGTGAGAGAAAGAGAGAACGGGGAGGAATAAATGAAGAGGAAAAATGGCTGAGAGAGCGAGGTGGCGAAAGAGGGTGGAGAAAGGGTTGAGGGAGAATGAGATGTAGGGGGTTCAGGAAGGGAGGAGGGAGGAAAGAAAGAGGAGATAGAGGGAAAGAAGTAGAGGAGAGAGCTTTGAGTGAAGGTAAAGGGGAAAAAGGAAGAGAGAGAGGAAACGATGATAGAGCGAAGAAGAGGGAGATAGATCGATAAATAAACGTAAGTAGAAAAGGAAAAAAAAAGGATAGATAAGAAGATAGTGCATGGAAGAAAAGGAGAATCAGATAGATACACATAGTTGCCCCCCCCCCCCCCAAAAAAAAAAAAAAAAAAAAAAGTGATCGACATACAAAAAAAAAAATAGAAACAAAAAAGAAAGACAAAAGAGAGACAGTTAAGAGACGAACAAGACAGACACGAAACAAGAAGTGAAACGAAGGAGCAGTAAAAAAGGCGAGATCTCATGTTTGATATCTCTCTAGCCCTAAACTAGGCTGACATGACCTTCGTAGTAAAGGGGAAGAGACGGGAGAGCAAGGCTGGAGGGACGGGGTGGGGGAAGGGTAGGAGGAGGAGGGGGGAGGGGGCGTCGAGGGGGAGAGGAGGAGAAGGGGGGAGGGGAGGGAGGCTGAGGATGGAATTGGGAAAAAAACAGGGAAGAGTAGAAAGAGGCGGAGGAGGGGGGGGGGGGGGGTAGGGGAGGAGGAGGAGGAGGAGGAGGAGGAGGAGGAGGAGGAGGAGGAGGAGGAGTAGGAGAAGGGGGATGGGGCGAGAAGGAGGAGGAGTAGGAGGAGGGGGAGGGGGCGAGAAGGAGGAGGAGGAGGAGAGAAGGAAGAGGAGGAGGAGAGTAGGAACTAGGGGAAGGAGGAGAAAGAGGGACGAGGAGTAAAAAAAAACAGGAACAAACACAAAAAGAGAAAGAAGATTAAGAAGATGGAAAATAAAGGATAATGTCAATAATTCTGACGATGACGATGATGATGATGATGATGAAAATAATAATGTTCATTATTAATGATAATACTATTATTATTATTATTGTTGTCATTATTGTCATTATTATTATTATCATTATCATCATCATTATCATCATCATTATAATAATGATGATAATAATATGATAATGATATTATCGGTAATATTGTTGTTGTTGTTACCATCGTCATAATAATAAAGATAATAATAATATTATTATCATTATTATTACTATTATTATCATTACTATTAACAATAATAATAACAATCATAATGATAATGATAATAGTAACTGTAACTGTAGTAGTAGTAGTAGTAATAGTATTAATGATGATAATAATAATAATAATAATAATAATAATAATAACAATAATAATAACAATAATAATGATAATAATAATGATAATAATAATAATAATAATAATAATAATAATAATAATAATGATAATAATGATAATGATAATAATAATAATAATGATTAATAATATTAACAATAATAATAACAACAGAAAGTACGCAAGAATACCACAAATAACATTAGTAATAAGAAGAAAAATAATTAAAAAAGGAGGAAGAGAGAAAGGAGAAAGAGGAAGAGGCGAAGAAGAAACCCAAAGAAAGGGAGCCAGTGAGTAAAGGGTGATAGTCCACACAGCATTGGTTCCCAGCAGAGCCAATGAAAGGGGAGAGGTTACATTAAAAGTACATTATAGGGGTAGAAAGAGAGAAAAGGAGGAGGAGGAGGAGGAGAGAAATGGAGGAGGAGAAGGAGGAGGAGGAGGGGGGAGGATGGGAAAGAGGGGAAGGAGGAGGAGGAGGGAGGGGGAAGGAGGAGGAAGGAGGAGGTGGGGGAAGGAGGAGGAGGGGGGGAAGGAGGAGGGAAAAGAGGAGAAGGAGGAGGGGAAAGAGGAGAAGGAGCAGGGGGAGTAGGAGGAGGAGGAGGGGGAAGGAGGAGGAGGAGGAGAACGAGGGGAAGGATGTGGAGGTAGAGGAGAGGGAGGAGGAGGAGGAGGAGGAGGAGAAAGAGAAGGAGAAGGAGAAGGAGAAGGAGAAGGAGAAGGAGACGGAGACGGAGAAGGAGAAGAAGAAGGAGAAGAAGAAGAAGTAGATGAAGAAGACGAAGAAGAAGAAGAAAGAAGAAGAAGAAGAAGAAAGAAAGAAAAGGATAAAGAAGAAAAACGACATAGAGGAGAAAGAAGAAAATGAGAATAAACATGAATAAAAATGAACGGGGGATTAACAAGAACACACGATCTAAACTTCTACACTTCATTATCATTTCTTATGTGTTCACTGCACGCATTTCCTTACCAGTTGCATGTCATTTGCAGTTTCCCTTTCAATCCTCTCTTTCTCTCTCTCCCTTTTCTTTACTCTTCCTTCAAGTATGTCTTATCTTCCCCTTCTTATATACTTTTTTTTTATTCTCCCTAATTCAGTAACCATTCTCCTCTGCGTCTGTTCTTATCCTTATCTACTCTTCTCCTTTTTTATTCCATTCCTCCTATCTCCCTCGTTTCATCTTCAACACCACTACCTCAACGACCGCCATCTTCCTTCTAATATGCCATCATCTTCTTATATACTTTTTTTATTCTCTCTAATTCAGTAATCATTCTCCTCTGCGTCTGTCCTTATCCTTATCTACTCTTTTCTTTTATTATTCCATTCCTCCTATCTCCCCCGTTCCATCTTCAACACCACGACCTTAACGACCACCCTCTTCCTTCTAATATGTCTTATCATCTTGTTATATACTTTTTTTATTCCCCATAATTCAGTTATCATTCTCCTCTGCGTCTGTTCTTATCCTTTTCTACTCTTCTCCTTTATTATTCCATTCCTCCTATCTCCCTAGTTCCATCTTCAACAACCACGACCTCAACGACCGCCTTCTTCCTTCTAATATGTCATCATCTTATATACTTTTTTTATTCTCTCTAATTCAGTAACCATTCTCTTCTGCGTCTGTTCTTATCCTTATCTACTCTTCTCCTTTATTATTCCATTCCTCCTATCTCCCTCGTTCCATCTTCAACAACCACGACCTCAACGACCGCCTTCTTCCTTCTAATATGTCATCATCTTATATACTTTTTTTATTCTCTCTAATTCAGTAACCATTCTCTTCTGCGTCTGTTCTTATCCTTATCTACTCTTCTCCTTTATTATTCCATTCCTCCTATCTCCCTCGTTCCATCTTCAACAACCACGACCTCAACGACCACCCTCTTCCTTCTAATATGTTTTATCATCTTCTTATATACTTTTTTTATTCTCTCTAATTCAGTAATCATTCTCCTCTGCGTCTGTTCTTATCCTTATCTACCCTTCTCCTTTATTATTCCATTCCTCCTATCTCCCTCGTTTCATCTCCAACAACCACGACCTCAACGACTGCTCGGCGACGGCAATAAATTCAAAAACACCTCCGGACTCTTGCCTCTTCTTACTCATTTATGGTTTACGTTGTAACGACCTGCTGGAAGTAACGACTCCTTTTTGGTTGACGCTGGAATGCTTTTGTTGTCGTTGTTTTCTGTTTTTGTTGTCGTTGACGCTGTTTTTTTTTTTGTTTTTTTTAAGATTACCTCTCGTCTTGTTTTGGGGATTGGGGAAATGTGTATATATATTTTAGGGAAGGTTTATTTTCGTTATTTCGTTGTTTTTGGTTTGTCAACTTTAATTGCCCCTTACTTCTATCTCTTTATCTTTCTCTTAATCTTCCTTCTTCTTTTCGGACTTTTTCTCGTTCGTCCTCTTTTCTTCTTTCTCTTCTTCTATTGTCTTTTCTTCCTAATCTCTACCTCCTTTTCTTTCGTTTTGTTTGATGGGAACCATTATTCTGTCTCCCCCTTCGTTTTCCTTCTCTTCTTTTTCACCTTCCTCTTCTTCCTCCTCCTCCACATTCACCTCCTCCTACTCCTCCTCCTATCACCTTCACCTTCTCCTCTTCCTCCTTTCCCCCTCCCCCTCCCCCTCCTCGACCTCCTATCCTCCTCCCCTCCTCCTATTCCTTTTTCACCTTCCTCTTCTTCTTCTTCTTCTTCTTCTTCTTCTTCCTCCTCCTCCTCCTCCTCCTCCTCCTCCTCCTCCTCCTCCTCCTCCTCCTCCTCCTC
>BOPN01001763.1:11949-16949 GCA_017312705.2 Penaeus japonicus | reverse complement strand
GATGATGATGATGATGATGATGATGATGATGATGATGATGATGATGATGGTAGTGGTGGTGATGACGATGATGATGGTGATGGTGATTGATTTTTGAAGATGATAATAATGATGTTGATGATAATGATGATGATGATGAGGAGGAGGAGGAGGAAGAAGAGGAAGAGGAAGAGGAAGAGGGGGAGGAGGCGGAGGAAAATTATGATGATGATTATGATGATTATGATCACGATAATAATGAAGGAAATATATAAACAACCAGTCTTAAAAAAATGATGCAGACGAAGTAAAGAGAAAAAAAACGAAAACAAATGAACATCACCTCGACACGCCAGAGATAATCTATGCATAAAACAATCTAATTATACATCAAAAATCTTCCCGCCTTTCCATCCACGCTCTCGCCTTCCCTTATGCCTCCCTTGTCTCCTTCCATCTATTCAACTTTGCAACATAAAAAAAATGATATGCAATTGATGTCAACCTCATTAAAACAGTCCTCTGCAACCACCGCGCCCGTAAGACACTCGCCATTTCCTCGAGACATTTAAGAAGAAAAAAAAAAAAAGTTTAGTTACTTGAATATTCATCGTGTTGGCGTCTATCATATTCGCGAACTGACGTTAATTTTCTTTATTAATCTTGGTGGGGGGCCTGCGGACGGGGTGGGGTGAGGGGTTGGGGTTGGGGAGGAGAGGGGGGGGGGCCTTCCTGACGCCCGTTCGCTACCTAAATAATATTCAGTGTTCTTATCTTATCTTGGTAAGGTTTTAAACATCTTGCTATTAATCTCCTTTTTTATGTGCGGTATACCACTCACTCTCTGTTTATTTATTTATTTATTTATTTATTCATTTACTTATTTATTGTTTTGTTTTATCATCGAGGCTGGACTGTTTTACACACTCACTTCACTGTGCAATATTCCCCGCATCCACATCACCACCATCACTATTATTATTTTCATTATCTTATTGCAATTAATTATCTTCATCCTCATCGTCAGTCCCATCATCACCATCCTCACATTCCAACCCATTATCATCATTGCCAAATTTATCAACACCGCATCACAACCCACCACCGCTACCATCACCATCACCACATAACAACCCATTATCATCATCGCCACATATATCAATTTATCAACACCGCATCCCAAGCCATCATCATCACCACCACCATCATCATCACCATCATCACCATCACGATCAGCACCATCAGTCCCATTCCAAGCCCCTATAAATAGAATCTCACTCCAACCCACCTCTATGAATTCCAACCCTCCTCGGGGCTATTAATTATTCATATGCAATTAAGCTCGCCATTATGGTGGGAAACAGCAAAGGAAGAGAAAAACACCAAAAGGGGCAATATTAACACGGGAGAATAACCGGACCAACACGGGCTCTTGTCTATGTCTTCTTCCTCTTCTTTCTACTCTGTCCGTTTTCTTCGTTTTTATCTACTTCTTTTTCTTGGATTTTTTTTCCAAGTCAGTCACTTCTCTTAATATGTGTATTTTATTACCTAAAATACTATCTTTCTTGATGTGTATCGATCTTGATTTTGTAACACCTATACAGTAATCTAGTAACATTTATATATATATATATATATATATATATATATATATATATATATATATATATATATATATATATATATATATATATCACATTCGCAACGGTCACATCATCCTCAGATTACATGCGACATCAACAACATAAAAACACCATAAAAAAAATTCCAACACATCATAGGACCAATACTTCATCAATGATACACACCCTCATCCAGCTCCTATATATAAGCGTTTATGAAACGAGCTCTAAGGTCGAACTTTCCATAAGAGAGATAGAGGTAGAGATAGATCGAGAGATAGAGATAGATCGATGAACTCGTAATTAAACAGATAGATAGATAGACATATAGACATAGATAGATAGATACATAGATAAATAGACAGACAGACGGACAGATGTATCAGAAACACGTAATGATCCAGCCCCTAATTCACTGCCGTAACCCCTCCCTCCGTGGCCCCTCCCCCCTCCCCACTTTGGCAGACGGATTCGACAGTGTCACCAAACAAACGTCAGGAGTGGGGTAACCTAACTGATCAAGATGCGAGCCAATCCCACCTCTCCGCCACCAACCAATAAGACTAAGAATCGCCTACAACATCCAGTCGCTTTCCCCACCCCCTCCCCTACCCTTCCTCAAACACATAGAACCTCCTTGGTGGATAGGGCCTCCCTCAAGGCAATAATAATAATAGCAAATGGATGTATGAATAAGTCACGGGGGGAATAGGGAAATTCGAGTGAAACATATTGATTCCTCAAGAGCCAAGCCTACCTCGACCTCCCCGTCATGCATGACAGCGAGACAGAGAAGAGCATCAGGTAATGAACCCATGACTGCACACACTAACAAGATGGCTCATAGGCGGTCTGTCGGATACTGAACGCATGGGCACACGAGGCAACCGCCCCTCGCTGGATGCACTGCCAATTAGCGTCCAGCTGAGGCCATATGCCTATTTGTCACTGTCTTACGTTCGTGTGATCACTGAGAGGCATTATCTTACCTTCGCCTGTCTTGCGTTCTGGTTATCTTTCTTGGGTTGAGTAGGTTTGTTCAGTTTTGTTTATTGGTCTTTTCGTGGTTTCAACACCGCATTTTTATTTTTTTTTTTTCGATCTTTCTAATCAGTTTGGGTTTTCTTATTTCGTTTGGCTAGGTCATCATGTATCTTTCATTATTGTTATTTATTATTGGAGAAGATAGTCCCAGAGTCTCTGTTAATGACATAGAGATTTTTTGAAATTATCTTTTCAATTCCTCTTTTAAATCTACCCTTTTAATTCTCTCGTTCTTTCTGCGTGTGTCTCCATTCCCCTCTCTCATTTCGCGAGAGGAGCGTCCCCTTTTTTTGGACGCATTCCACTTTTTCCGTCGCGTTGGAAGTGTCCCCTCGCGTCCAGAACCCCAACTATTATCCCGCACTTTATTCCTGTGTCTTTCTCTTGTCTTATTAGAGAAAAAAAGGTCGATTTGCACACGTACTAACTACGCACACTGATGTCCTTTTGTGTTATTGTCATTGACCTACAAGGCGATAGAAGCATTTATCTATGTCCATAAAGAGAGCCAATGATATGCCAAATATCTGTCACATGAAACAGACACTCAAAACAGGAACTGTTGTTAGTGAATTCATGGTATTAAGCATTGAAGCAGTTTTAATTACAAACACAATATCTGTTATTAATACCACTCACATATTCCGTGTCATATTTTATGCATCGTCCTCCACTGGCATAAAAAATCATCCCGAAAGCATGCATTTACTTTATGTGCCTGCCTGGGGAAAAACGCAATGTACATGACGTTTATTAACATGTCACCACGGTCACCTCATGTATTTACACGCCTGCCGAGGTAATCGACTTCTCCAATCTAGATTCGCGTAAATATTCGCATTGGACACAGAGTTGGCGCCACCACTACCAGCTACGGAGCCAGAGAGAGAGGACACCCTCCCAGTCCCAGCACCAGATACACACTGACAGGCGGGGATCAGGTCGGCCGCCAATGGGTGAGTACAGCCTTGCTTGCCCCGCCCACTTCAGCTCACTCCCTTGTGTTGGCCCTCGGATGTTCCCCCTCTTCCTCTCTTCCTCTCTTCCCCTCTTCCCCTCATCCCCGCTCCTTTCTCATTCAGTTCCCCTTCCCCTTTTCCCCTCCCTTCTCACCCTTTCCTCCTCTCTTCTGTCTTCCCCACCCCTTTCCTCTTCACTTCCCTTCTCCCTCTCTTTTCCCCGTCCCTCCTCTTTCTCCCTTCCGCCTTTCCTCTCCGCTACTCCACCCTTCCCCCTATACTTCCCCTCTCCTCCATTTAATTTTCCTCATCTCCCTCCTCCTTCTCCCTTTACCCTCCTCCTCCGTTTTCCTTCTCCTTTCTTCCCCTCCTCCCTTTTCCCCTCTTCCCCTTCATTTCCCTTCCCCCCTTCCCCTTCACTTCCCTTCCCCTTTTCCCCTCTCTTCTTCCCCTCCCCTCTTCCTCTTTCCTCCATCCGCCGCCCCCTCCCCTCTTCCCCCTCCCCTCCACTCGATATTAAATGTCGACATCAGAATATACACGTGGTCTTAGTGTCCAACCTCACGTGTTGGTTTTTATATTGAAAGTTTAATTGCTACTATCATTATGTTGCTTCGATGTTTTGTGGGTTAGAGCAACTTAATGCACGATTTTAATGGAAGGATTTTCATGCTTCATAATCTTTAATTGGATTTAATGGTTTTGCACACTGTCCCTGACTTTTATTCTTCAACTTTTTTTCTTTCTTCTTTTTTTTTTGCGTTTTTTGTTACCATGGCTTTACGATTTTTGTAGATCACTTCATTAACTCACTTCCTGACGCAGCCGAGCCACTGACGTTCATGTCAAACTATGTTCTAATAATTTCGTTCAATGATTATTATCGAAGTGACTCCCGCGTTCCCCCGTGTGGGTCCCTGTCTTGTGTTCAGCGCATCTGACATTGTTCTTTCCGGAAATCTAAATTTTCGAAATTACTCTTGACATTTTCCCATTTATTGAATCTGAGGCAGTCTTTTTCATGGCTGATACCATTTAAACAGATCGTGCAGAACAGCACTGATGCATGCAAGTTTATGATCTCTCGTCCCCTTTTTGAAACTGGTGCGAGATACTACAGCTGAGGATGGTTCACCTGATCGTTCTTTCTTCACCTGTAAGAAGTTGGAGAAAATATAAGGCAATACAAGCGTACATACTGATACATATATACACAGATGATACAAATACATGCGAACAAATACACACGCATGCGCTCATGCAGACACATATACATACGAACGTTAATGTACGTATATTTAGAAGAATATATTGATTAATGATGATTAGTAATTCCACAATGCAAGATATGTCATTTACGTTTTAGAATTGTATTTTCATTAGAACTGCATAT
>BOPN01001763.1:10000-11106 GCA_017312705.2 Penaeus japonicus | reverse complement strand
AGCGGGGATTTCTTGTTTTGGATTTAGGGTGATTTTGATGAATGGAGAGGGGGAGGGGGAGGGGGAGGGGGAGGGTAAGGGTAAGGATGAGAGTGACTGACACCCAAATTGGGAAAAGTGTGTGTGGTAAAAGGGGTGAGGGATTGACAAAAAAAAAAAAAAAAAAATCTATTCAGTTCATTTTATTACTTTCACCTATCTTTAGTTGTCTCACAAGCATAGACATTAGTTTTTTGTAAAATAATAAAGAACTTCACTTCCCGTAAAGATTAAAAAGTATCTTTCTATTCCAACTATCCCAAATGTAAATTTCTTGTGTGTACCTGTATTCTCAAACTGAATATATATATATATATATATATATATATATATATATATATATATATATATATAATAACTAGAATCGAACGCTAAGTTGTTGAACAGTCCAAGGATTATTGAATGAACACTTGAACTTCGCATGTTATGATTATCAGCACAGAAGAATATTTGCAACCGTTTTTCTTTACCTATTGAATATTATTTTCGACTTTCTTCTTGCTTTCGAAGTCTTTTACTCTTTTTGTCTTCGTTATTTTTCTTATCGTAGGCCTTCTGTTCTTATTAGTCTGTACTAGGTTACTAGATAATCCCCGTGTTAACAAACACCGTAAAGAAAAGGACATACATGAAGCGTGAATGTGTGTTTGTATATCTGTTTGTTGTGTGTGTGTGTTTGTGTGTGTGTGTGTGTGTGTGTCTGTGTCTGTGTCTGTGTGTCTGTGTTTGTGCATGTATGTATGTATGTATGTATTCATATACTTATGTATGTATGCATGTATGCACGCACGCATACACGTATATAGGAATAACGCAATGAAAAACAATCATAAACTAACAATAAAAAATCCACACATAAAGATTTTCAAGGTAAAGAGAAACAAACAGAGACAAACAAAGACAAATAAAAAAAAGAGAAAAGAAGAGAAAGACTTGAAAGCCTTAAATCAAAGCAGAAAATGAGGTTCTTAACTCTGCGATGGACTAAGGTGACGAAAACTTAGAAGAAAACTTTTCCGTAAGTTAGGAAAGGCACAGCTTCGAGAGAGGATGGGTGGGGATTGCAA
>BOPN01001763.1:0-5000 GCA_017312705.2 Penaeus japonicus | reverse complement strand
AAGCAAGCAGACAGACAAACGGGCAGGCAGATATGCATTACTAGAATATAATAACGTTTTGATATAATTTAGGTAAACTGAAGTATAGTTTACAATAGATATAGATATAGATGCTATAGTATAATGTAGCGATGAATAATATAAGTCTACTACATTCATAAACACAGCGCTAATGACAGTAATAGTTGGAACTGCCAATGCCACTAACGGGGAGGATACGAGAGGTGCCCACAAAGGCCTATAAGGAATAGCTATATCATTCATTCGACGGGTAAAAAAAGAAAAAAAGAAAAAGAAAAAATCTATTGCTGGTCGCCTCCAATCCGAAAGAAGAATCGAAGAATAAGTAATAAAAAGAAAGGAAAGAAAAGGAAGAAGAAGAAGAAGAAGAAGAAGAAAAGTTTCTTTTGTGAGAAATGACTCTCGCAGAAGTAATTTGGTATTCACGTCCCTAAGTGGGTCGCCTGTCAAGACGAAGACATTATAAGACCTCGTGAATTTCCAAAGAACACAGAAGGATATTCGTGCTGGGATAACCCTCAGCGCGGACGAATGGGAAAATTGGGAGGATTAGGGAGAGGGAAGGAGGGAGGGAGGGAGGAAAGGAGAGGGGGAGGGGGTGGAGGTGGGGGAGGGAGAGGGAGAGGGAGAGGGGGAGGAAGGGAGAGGGGATGGGAGAGGGGGAGGCGGAAGAGGAGGGAGAGGCGGAAGAGGAGGGAGAGGGAGAAGGAGAGGGGGAGGGAGAGGAAGAGGGAGAGGGAGATGAAGAGGAAGAGGGAGAGGGAGAGGAAGAGGGAGAGGAAGAAGAATAGGAAAGAGAGAGAGAGATAGATAGATAGAGAGAGAGAGAGAGAGAGAGAGAGAGAGAGAGAGAGAGAGAGAGAGAGAGAGAGAGAGAGAGAGAGAGAGAGAGAGAGAGAGAGCGAAAGCGAAAGCGAAAGCGAGTTCGATTAAACCATGGAGTGATAAAATTTCATTTACCAACATAAAATTAAGACCGACGTAGATTTTGAAAAAAAGGGATCTAGGTGAGATCTTGGTAAAGAATACATTTTTAGTTTTCATAACACTCGGTTTGAAAACATAATTCTTTTTTATTCATGCGTATGGAAGGTTGATGATGATAGTCTGAATGCGGCGTGTCCAAAAGATATATTTGCGATTCAAATTTTCTACAACCACCAACCTGTTATCAGTCATGAACAGTTTGTCAGTTTTCAAATGTTTATTGTCATCAACCTGCCATCAATCAGTCTCTTTTCTGTCGTTAATCATCACGAACTTATCAAGTCCATCTTTGCTTCCTCGATAAAAAGATATTTATGATATGAAAAAGTCAGTATGGTAAGTCAAGTAGACGAGGAATAAGGGAGGGTGAAGAGGAGGAAAGAGAAGAAGAAGAAAAAAAAGAGGGAGAGAGGGAGGGAGGGAAGGAAGGAAGGAAGGAAGGAAGGAAGGAAGGAAGGAAGGAAGGAAGGAAGGAAGGAAGGAAGGAGGGAGGGAGGGGGAGAGAGAGGGAGAGAGAGAAACAAAAATGAAATAGAATCAGAAGGAGACCGAAGAAGTTTCAAAGGCAAACGAATGTTGATAAAAACATTTGACGAAAGTAGAGGAAAGAGCGGTGAAAAAAAAATATATATATTGTTTATCCGTTTTGCATTCTCCTCCTGTAGATCCCATTATGTTGTCCTTTTTTGCAGTGTAGATGGAAGGGCCATATTGGGCCGTGGAAATTTTAGCAAAGGCATCATCAATTCGTAGATTAGATTAAGGAAATAAATGATGATAATAGGAAGAGTCTTTATTGATGATGTTATTTCTGTATCCTCTCTCATGATAATGTCACAGTGAATTGATGATAAGAAGTTTGATAATAGAGAAATCCGTTATTTTTTCTTTGTGTTCGCTTGGTTCTTGTACCTTTTTCTTGATTTTTTTTTTTTTTTTATGTTATACTGCATTTGGTGAAAAAAAACAATTGATTATTTTCTCCTACAGAATCAAATGAAAGAAAAATGTAAATATTGTCAATGGTTGTACCTTTTTTTGTTATTTTTTATATGCATTTTTTTGTGTACTGTGTGCTAATACATTTATCATTTATCAATTCAGTGTGCTAATACATTTATCATTTATCAATTCACTATATTTTCTTCCTCTTGTCTTCCAGGTATGGGACGAAGACGTTACGATTGGAACCCAGCACCCGGTAGGCTACTCTTCCCACACACGTACTTAGTTTTAAGATCACAGTTTAAGTTTTAAGATCACAATTCTAACTCACCTCAGATCACTTAAGATCACATATAAACTCACCTCTCACTCACCCTGTTATGTAAAACCTCACTACTTACTTATTAGGCATCACATATTCAATAGTTCACCTTGGCTTCTAAAACTTGTAACGATCTACTGGAATCACATGATAGTTCACTCACCTGGGCTTTAGGCTTTCTTTATAACTTTCTTTATAAATCTAAGTAACTCACATTGTCATGCATACTTTATTGCATGACAATTTACTTGGCTTATATATTCTATATATCTTGTTATGATTTACCTGGAATCACTGGTTAATTAGCTCACCTATTTTAAGTCGTTTAGACCTTAGTAGGAGTTACCAGAATTCACATGTGAAATCTACTTTGAAATGTATTAGTTACCCATGATATCCCTTGTATAAGTTGTGCTCATTTTCTTTGATATGTGAGAAAATGTTTTATATATAGATTATTACATGGGAGACTATCATAAATATTTCTTATTCCCAGTTCAAGGTAAGTTGCCTATTGATTTATGTTTCAGGCATAATTATCTGCGTATGAATTTTACAAGTAAATGTACAGAAATTATAATATATATATGTATGTATATACATACATACATACATACATACATACAAACACACACACACACACACACACACACACACACACACACACACACACATATATATATATATATATATATATATATATATATATATATATATATATAAGTATATGTATGTATGTATGTATTTATATGTATATATGTATGTTGTATGGTAAATTTGTTTCCATTTTTATTCTAATTTCTATTCACAATGCTATCAAGCTGGGTTTTTATAATGGTATTATGCTGATTTTTATGGCGTTGATGCAGAATTGAACCATTTAAATATTCAAACTGTATTTATACGTCCCAATGACAATAAACACCCGACATTAGACAAAATGCACTCGCTTTGCGCAACAGGACATCAGCACCCGAGTAAACACTCTTTTTCTGTCCTTCCCTCTCGTTTATCCGCCGTTATTTCATTCCCATTTTTTATATCTCTCGTTTTCCCGTTTTCTGTGTATTTTTATCGATATTTGTTCTCTCGCTTTTAATTCATTATTCGTGTTAATTTTTTCCCTTCTTTCGCCTTCTCTCCCTTTCTCTTTCTTCACCTTCTTCGTTATTCCTTCATTATCTTTGTTTCGTCTCTTTTTCTAGTCGTCTTCTCAATCTTTCTTCATTTTCATTTCCTTTTTGATTCTCTTCCTCCTCCTCCACCTATCTGCTCCTTTTTTGCTTTCATTTTTCCTCCTCAATATTATTCACCCCTTTCTCCTTCCCCTCCTCCGTCTATCTTCCTCTACACCTTCCTCAATCTTACCTTGTCTTTTTCCCACTTATAACCTTCTCCATCTTTCTCTTCCATCTCTCTCTCTCTCTCTCTCTCTCTCTCTCTCTCTCTCTCTCTCTCTCTCTCTCTCTCTCTCTCTATCTATCTATCTATCTATCTCTCTCTCTCCCTCCATCTTTCTCTCTCCCTCCATCTTTCTCTCTCCCTCCATCTTTCTCTCTCCCTCCATCTTTCTCCTCCTCCACCATTCTCCTTCATTCCCCCATCCTGCCATCATCACCTCCCCTTCCTTCCCTTCCCCCCCTCCCCCCGCCAACCAAACAATCTCTCTTTCTTTATTTCTTTCTCTTTTGCATCTGCCTATGTTATCCACGGAAAGTGTTCGTGCATTCCGCGTGCATTAAGGAAATAATTGCCGAGTTGATGGGAAATACCTTGACAGTTACGAGGGCGGAAATGCGCGCGAGAGGATGGACATGTTTGAACGTGTTTCGTTCGTTTCAGTTCATTTGTTTTCGGATATTATCATCATCGTATTTTTTTTTTTTGTGTGTGTGTCTATGTGTTTATTTGTTTTCGGATATTATCATCATCGTATTTTTTTGTTGTTTTGTTTTGTTTTGATTTTCTGCTATATTTTTTCTTCCATCTGTGTTGATTTTACTCGTTCTCTTATTTGTTTTTTGCTTGTATTTATTTTTTATGTTGTTATTGTCTTCCCCTTTCTTCATTTTCCACTTTCCCCTCTCCCTCTTTCTCTCTACCTCCTCTTCCTCCCACTTTCTATGTTTCTCTTTTCATCTGCTTCCCTCCCTACCCTCCTCTCCCTTCCCTTCCCTTCCCCCTCTCTCCGTCTTTCGACTCTCCACCCTCCTTCCCTCCCTCCCTCCCTCCTTTCCCCCCTTCCCTCCAATCCCTTCATCCATCCATCCATCCCTCCCTCCCTCCTCCCTCCCTCTTTTCCCCCCTCCCCCCCTTACCCAAAGACACAACCAAAGAAATTAAGAACTACCCACCTCCCGGCACTCTCCCTCCACCACCCACCCACCCACCTCTCCCAACCCCCCACCCCTCTCTCACTCTAGCTCCACCACACTACCCACCCACCCCCTGCAACCCGAAGCGAATTTAGGACGGATGAACTTTGATGAGTAATCAGGGTCGGCGATTGCATTATATAACGCATCGCCGGCTGTGTGTGTGTGTGTGTGTTTGTGTGTTTGTGTGTGTGTGTGTGCGTTCGTGTGTGTGTTTATGTGTGTGTGTGTGTGTGCGTTCATGTGTGTGTGTGTGTGTTTGTGTTTGTGTTTGTGTGTGTGTGTGTGTGTGTGTGTGTGTGTGTGTGTGTGTGTGTGTGTGTTGCATTTTTCAAGATAAATCTTATTTG
>BOPN01001762.1:262500-264982 GCA_017312705.2 Penaeus japonicus | reverse complement strand
TGTGTATATATAATATATATATATATATATATATATATATATATATATATATATATACATAATCATTCTATTTAAAAGCGAAAACATAAAGCAAAATCCCAAATTAAAAAGAAGGAGACATCAACAAAGCAATGCAATATTTTTAAATGACTGAACTTTCGATTACACTCCACAACAAGTATAACGCATTTTTTTTTTTTTTTTTTTTTTTTGTGATATGGGAAAGTAATAACTGTATAACTTTTGAAAATAACATTGGGAAAAAGGGAAAATGACATCGCTAATTTTGTGTACGTTCAATTAATTAGACAATTATTTTAACTCGTGAGGAAACAGTTCATCTTTTAAGAAATTGCGAGGAAATTCATATGATGTTGAATGCACAAGAGGCATATGATGTTGAATGCACAAGAGGCATATGATGTTGAATGCATAAGAGGCATCTGGTACAATCAACCAGGCACGAAAGATGTGTACTAATTTCATTATTCCACTTCTCGGATGCTAAAGCCTTTAGAAGTTACAATATTGTAGATCATACGTATTGTAATTTACGATTATAACAGAGTGACTGATGATTCATGGAATTGTTAAAAGCATGTTGACTTGAATAAAAATGAAGAGAAGTGTCAATTCGAAATGCGTCGTTACCCGGACATAATCCGATAAAATGCGAGTTATTATATGATTATTTAACATCATTAAACTCCAAAAACTGTTGGAATTAGATCATTAAACTTTATAATCTGTTGGAAAAAACATTTACAGTAATTTAACCAGCTTGAGCAATAATAATTTCATAATCATCAGGAAATACTAAAAAAAAAATTTTCAGCATGTGAAAACAGGATCTCTGTTTGGAATGTATAATGATTTTCAAAATACAGTTTTCTAGATTTCTAAGAGGCTAAATAAAATGGTTATCAACCAAAAAAAAAAATGATACTTGATATTGGCTGTTCATATTTGATATTTTTCGGGTTAACTACTTTCAATACTATGGATTCTTGTGGTGTCAGTGAGTCTCATAACCCAGTTTTCTATACAAAATCTGCTATTATAATTCTGAATTATTGGAATTTTGTGCATCTTAGCAGTCTCCATGACGTGGGAGTTGATACCAGTAGTGATAGTAGTCCCTTTTTCTCCCGGACATTGTTAGAGAGATTTTTTATAAAGATCTTAGCAAACAAAATCTGTGCACTTGAATTTGTCGCTAATGGCCTTAATGATTGATGGTAGAAGATAATTTTGAATAGCCAATCAGGGTTTTCTGGAGTGTCAAGTTCTGAGATACCAATCATAGAATAGTCGTGGCTCTCAACCAGGTGTCCATTGCAAAGACTTTGTCCATCCAGTGATTGCTCCAGAGTAAAAAAAAGAAATGGAATGAAAATATTATGTAAGACACACTTAAGTCGCCTAAGTGTAATTACGATCGGTAGATGGCGATGACCATCTCATCTTATCATCTTATCTTCACACCCGATTTGGCCCTAATACAACTATCTTACTATTCTTCAGAGGACCGTGATCCAGATACCTTTGTACTCTTCTCTTCCTGTTTGATTACAAAAGGACTTTAATTAGAGTAATGGTCGGTGTAGTTTGATACTATTTTGTTCTCATATTCATACTTAGTTTGTTGTTGTTTTCTCTAGAGGAAAGCGATCTGGGATTATTCAGGCCATCCCTTTAATCCATGTACTTCTCTATATTCTTTCTAGGGTACTAGGTTTGATTTGTACTTTGCTCAAGTTGCCAAACTGGAGGTCTATATTAAGTCAATCCTCTTTTGTAACCCACTGGATACAGGCATATATTTGCGTGAAGCGACAGAGAAGATGAAGAGGACCTGTCCTTACCGCAGCACAAAGCAGCCATTGCTGGCAAAGGGACACATTACTGACACTTCATATGATCTGAATCACCTTCCTCTTCTCATTCTGCCTCCACACCCTGCACAACCGGTACTTCAAAGCCCGTAGTCGACACCTTTCTGTGTGTCAGTTCTCTAAGACTAGTACTTCGTAGAGACCGTGGATCGGCGCCATCTAGGTTTTCTTTCCTGTAGGTGCTCTGAGAAAGTTGGTGCCATCTATGCTTGCGATTTTAAGCTAAACTTACGTTGGTTATGGTATTCGTGATGATAAAGTCTACCATCAGGCATCAAACATGTTCATTACTATAAGTGTGATTTAAAAATGAAAAACTGAAAACACTAAAAACTCGAAAAATAAACACGCTTCGACACGTTAACGCCCCCCCCCCCTCTCCTTTATATCTGAGAGGGTAAGTGGGGGTGGGGCCCTTACCCTCTCACTTTCGGAATACTTTCCATATTTGGATGCCTTATTCACCTTCTTTTTTTGTCAATGACTTAGGGATGCCTTCTCTACGTCTCGTAGATGTTTTTATGGAAGCGTGTGATAATAGTTTTCAGACACTGATTTGTAACATTTTAATATGGTTTACATTTAGA
>BOPN01001762.1:252500-255000 GCA_017312705.2 Penaeus japonicus | reverse complement strand
TTTCCCCTCTTGGCAACATGGAATGGAAATAAAGAGGAATTAACGACAAAGCGTGGAAGCAGTGAATCCACTAAGCAGAGATGGCGGATTCTGTGGACAAAGTAAGGAACACATTTTTCTTTCTTCCTTTCTTTCTGGTTGCTCTATTCCGTTTTGTTTTTCTTTCTTTTCTTTTTTCTTCTTCTTCTTTTTCTTCTTTTATTTTCTTTCCATCTTTTTACTTTTATTTTATTTTCTTCGCTTTGCTTTGCTTTGCCTTGCTTTTTTTTTGCTTTGCTTTGCTTTTCCTTTATTGTATTTATTTTCCTTAATTCTCTTAGCTTTTGTTTCTCTTTATTTTGTTTTGATTTTGTTTTGCCTTGTTTTCTTTGGTTTGCTTTTTTCCTTCTTTTTTTTCTTTGTTTTGTTTTGCATTTCTCTTTTTTTATAATTTTTATAATTCGATCTAGCAATCAACGTATTTACTCTTATGTATACGAATTCTATTTGTGTATCTATTTATTTAGGCATTTACTAATACCATTACTAATGTCAAGAATAATATCCAATATCATATCAATCCTAAGAGAAAACTAAAGAAAATAACATGAAATCAATTCCATCAGAATAAAACGGAACATCTTTTTTCTGCAACAATGAGGACCAAAGGTAATACATCTTTCTATAATGTTGCTAATCATTAACTAAGTATTAACCTAACCATTCAAGCTCTCTGTTCTTACCTTGTAGTTATATTTCGATGGTGTTCAGAAGGGCGCCCAGTCAGATAAGGGTCGCACTGCCAAACCTAAGGTCCTACACGAGCCAAAAGGTAACAAACTCAAAATCAGCAGAGAATCCATGTTTTCCTAAAAGGGTTTGTAATCCAAGTCTAGGACAATGATACCTAATATATCCAGTATAGGTATTTCCGAACAGGGAAGTCTTTAAGCTAAAACTAGCAGCTGTGTTCGAAGTCCTTGGCGCGCCGAGTACATGATATGAACATGCCGGGATTGGTATTCTAGAAGCATATGTTCATGTCAAAAGCGCGGCAAAGTCGTGGCAAAAAGTATTGGAACAATCGTCGAAACTCCGTGACATGGGGGTGGGCTTATCATGATAGTTACACGGGCGAAAAAATGCATATTTTTAGTTTAATCTTTGTTACCATTACCTTATATGAGATTACCACGTTTGGAATGTAATATCTATATTGAATATATTCGGTATCATTGTCCTAGACTTGGATTACAAACCATTTTAGTAAAACATGGATTCTGTGCTGATATTGAATTTGTTTACCTTTTGGCGGAGTGTGAAGTTAAGTGAATGGTAACAGTAGTCAGGAACGTAAAGTTAAAGTATATGATCATATGAAATATGCATAGATTAAATCTATATGTAAGATATATTAAAGATATGCATATAGGTACAGTATATACACACATAAAATAAGGAAGATCTATACCTAAACACACGATCCCTCTCATCCACGCGTTCGTGAAATGGTTGTCCATTCTTTAACAGCCACAACAACTTATTCATACCAAAATTGATTAATCTTTTGTTAGTATTTCCTATGACTCTAGTTTCTCTTATGGATTTGTCGTTTGGACAGTGTCATTCATCCGAAACATATTAACTTTGGAACGGTTGGTTAACCTTAAGCAGCTGACATGCCATGCTTTGGCGTTCTTGAATACCACTTTCTTGACATGAACACGACATTGACACAACAATAGACATAACATTGCCACGCCACGCAGAAAATGTCCTAGAATACGGTTGAAGATCACAAAACCATAAAGTATGAAGGTCATGCAGACTTTCTCGTATAAGACTCTCGGCCCTGCCCTCTTTCAAAAGTCTGTGCACATCACTGGCTATCAAAAAATTAACTGCTGTTCTCTACTAGGAAGTCTACATGCGGATTACTCTACGCATTCTGATTCAACTTCAAAGCCTATGGTTTCCGGATGCTAGATCTAGTTCACAAGGCCCTCAGAATCATCACAGGACCTTCAAATCTTCATCTTTTGGGTCTCTTTATGCAGAGTATGTAGGACTGACCTTTTTTTTTCTCTCTCCACCAACTGTTGTCCAAAAGGTGGAGATGGAGAGAGAAAAAAAGAGGGAGATAAAAGCATAAAAGAGTATAAAAGCAGAGAGAGAAAAAGAGAGATTAATTAATAAAAAGTGACAACATCGACGATCGTAATTAAAAAGATAAAACGTTTTAAAAATTTGAAAAATCCAGAATAGTTCGGATTTTACGCAACAGATTAAGTCTATAAAAGGAAACAGATTATTTCAAAATGTAGGTCAATATAACACATATTCTTTTGAAAGTTCATGATAAATTATGCAGGAAGTACATTAGATTAGTTTCAAGGTTCTGAAAGCAACATCTCTGTTTTAGATTGCAATTATGTTTTAAAACAAACATTGGATTTATATAGGCAATAATTTCATTCCTTTGCTTTATCGAACGCAATTCAGAAATAGGGGATATATGGGA
>BOPN01001762.1:225000-230000 GCA_017312705.2 Penaeus japonicus | reverse complement strand
TATCATTTATTGTTATTGTTACTATTAATATTATTATTTTTATTATGACTGTTTTTATCGATACCATTATTATCATTGTTATTGTTTTTATATTTATTATTCTCGCTATCATTATTACTATCATCATCGTTATTACTTTTATCTTTATAATTTTCATTGCTGTTATCATTATCCTCGTTATTATTGCTATCATCACTATCAATATTATCATCATCATCACCATTATCCTTGTCATTGGTATTGTCATCATCATCATTATCATCATCATCATTAATGACATCATCCTAATCATTATTATTACCAATATCATATTATTTTATTATGATTACTGTTAAAATCATTATCATCATTGTATTATCTTCACTATTACTTTTCTTGTCATTATTATTATAATCTTTATAAACATTATCATTACAATCCTTATCACCATTATTATCCTCTTATCATTGTCATCATCATTACTTGTATGATTATTATCGAAATTACTATTATCATCATTATTATTTTAATTCTATAGTTATCATTATAATTACTGATGTTGTTATCAGTATTACCATAAGTATCATCAATATCACCATTACTATTACCATTATTAGTATCATTAATAGGATAATACCCATTCAAATAGTACATAAGCACAGCACAACCATATGATTTACAGATCAACCGAAACACACATAGATTTCCTGATTATCGTTCGATCCATTTCCCCCTTGGTACGTGTGTCTTTTATTTCCATTTCCCCCTCGGCTTCACGTAAGGGTGCCGATTACTCCTTTTTTTTTTTTTTTTTTTTTTTTTTTTCTTGCTACTGAAGGCCGGTCGTCGAATTAAATTCAGATTCGACAGTACAATACACCAGCTGGTTTTCATCTTCATGCCGGAGCTGATTCTAGATATCATTATTATTATTATTATTGTTATTGTTATTGCTATTGCTATTATTATTAGCATCACTGTGATTATGATTACTACTATTATTACTGTTATTATAATTGTTATCATTATTATTATTGTTGTTATGATTACTATCACTACTACTAATAATGTTGTTATTATCATTATGATTTTTCTTATCATCATTACTATTAATATTATCATTATTAGCATTATTATCATCATTATTAGTATTATTGTTATTATCATTATTAGCATTATTAGCATTATCATTATCATTATTCACAGCATCACCAGCATTATCATGATAATAGTGATATTAATGCTAATGATGTCGATGATGACTATATAACAACATAAAGACAAGATTAGTAACAAGTTAGATGATGGTAATGACAATAATATCCCATCCTTACTTTTCTTTAAAAAAAAAAAAAAAAAAAAAAAAAAAAAAAAAAAAAAAAAAAAAAAAAAAAAAAAAAAAAAAAAAAAACGTTAGACTACTTCACTATGATTTGTAAACCTTGGCTAGGCAAACAGTCGTGACAAAGTGTCCATATATACTTTCTTATTTTGTCATCAATCTGTTTCCAATCCTACCAACGTCGTATACAACCTTCCCTTCCTTCTCCTCTTGCCGCTGTCCTAACTCCCTGTTTTCTCCTTCCCTCTATGTGGTCCTGGGAGCCACAGGCAATAAGAGATAAATAAGGGAATGCCGGGAAATAGGCCGTAAGGCGGCGGCACAACATGGCCTATAAGGAAAGGGAGAGAGAGAGAAAGGGGCCGAAAGTACGAAGGGTAAATTTCAGAAATGGCCTGAGCTTCCAGTTTCGGTGTGTTGGTGTCGGTGTACAGCCCCCCTCCCCTCTCCTCTCCTCTCCTCCCCTCCCCTCCCCTCCCCTCCCCTCCCCTCCCCTCCCCTCTCCTCTCCTCTCTCTCTCCTCTCCTCTCCTCTCCTCTCCTCTCCTCTCCTCTCCTCTCCTCTTCTCTCCTCTCTCTCCTCTCCCTTCTTCCCTCTCTCCCCTCTCCTCTCTCCCCTCTCTCCTCTCTCCTCTCTCCTCTCCTCTCCTCTCCTCTCCTCTCCTCTCCCCTCCCCTCCCCTCTCCTCTCCTCTCCTCTCCTCCCCCTCCCCCTCCTCTCCTCTCCTCTCCTCTCCTCTCCTCTCCTCTCCTCTCCTCTCCTCTCCTCTCCTCTCCTCTCCTCTCCCTCTCCTCTCCTCCCCTCCCCTCCCCTCCTCTCCTCTCCCTCCTCTCTCTCCTCTCCTCTCCTCTCCTCTCCTCCCCCTCTCCCTCTCCCTCTCCTCTCCTCTCCTCTCTCCTCTCCTCTCTCCTCTCCCCTCTCCCCTCTCCCTCTCCCTCTCCTCTCCTCTCCCCTCTCCTCTCTCCTCTCCTCTCCTCTCCTCTCCCTCTCCTCTCCTCCCCTCCCCTCCCCTCCTCTCCTCCCCTCCCCCTCCCTTCCCTTCCTCCCCCCTCCCCCTTCCCTCCCCCTCCCCTCCCCTCCCCTCCCCTCTCCTCTCTTCTCCTCTCCTCTCCTCTCCTCCCCCTCCCCTCCCCTCCCCTCCCTCCCCCCTCCCCTCCCTCCCCTCCCCTCCCTCCCTCCCCTCCCCTCCCTTCCCTCCCTCCCTCCCCTCTCCTCTCCTCTCCTCTCCTCCCTTCCCCTCCCCTCCCTTCCCCTCCCTCCCCTCCCCTCCCCTCTCCCTCCCTTCCCCCTCCCTCCCTCCCTCCCTCCCCTCCCTTCCCTCCCCTCCCCTTCCCTCCTCCTCTTTCCCCTTCTCTTCCCATCTTCCCTCTGACCCCTTCCCCTTCCCCCCTCCCCTCCCCCACCCATCACCCCTGCGAATTTTACCTCTCTCTCCCTCCCCCCCTCCCCTCCCCTCCCTTCCCCTCCCCTTCCCTCCCCTGGTCTAGTGATGGTCATAGGGCCATGTGGTTTACGAATGAGAGAGTTGTGTTGAGGAGTTCGGTGTTGAAGGTCCCAGCGTGCACAATTTGCAACGATGTACCTAGCGTTATGGTAGAGCGTATGCAATAACCTTGACGTAATTGGCAGAGCATTTGGATTAATAGACAAGTCAAAACAGTTCCTCGGAGGCAAGGTGGTTTGGCTGAGGGTTCAAACAAGTCCACTTTATCAATAATCAAATAAGTGTTTATTGTATTAAGGTTGAATTAAAGTTATTTTGGAAGCAAAGGGTGCCAGAGCTGTAGTGCTTGGACGGTATCCAGCGAGGTAACTATTTTTTACCCGTCGAATAGTAACGCATCTTAAAGTATGAAAGGTTTCCCTGTGACGTAATATTTTCTCAGATCCTGCACAAATCATCATCATAACATCCAGAATAAGAATGAAAACAAGTCCTATATCTGGAGTTCCTACAGGGTCGGGAGGGAGTGGAAAGCATTAGGGAAGTAATGCAAGAGAAGAAAGTGACACTTGCAAGGCAAACAATGAGGAACAGTGGTTGAGTCTAGAAAAGTGATAACCATGACCTCCAGGTGGTCAGTGCACTGCCCTCAACCGTGGTACACCAAGTGACCTCCAAAGCTCCATATATTGGATAAAAGCATGTTGGTTGCGAATCACCATCATAACAAGATTCGTATCCTATGAGAATTAAGTAATGCAATACCAGTAGAACACTTAGGACGTGAACGAAGAGGAGAACACTCGAGGCATTAGCAAAGACGGAGAGAAAGAGTCAGGCACTTCTCTCTAACAGGTCATGCAACATGAACTGGGCAGGCATCGCCGCTTACGCAACATCACAGAGGAAACAGTAGGTCATGAAGGAAGCAACCACAGAAATGAACCACGGCAGCTGGGTGACACGTGTAACACTCCTTTGCCCTTGTAATTAAATCAAAGCATATTTATTCAATAAATACTTTTAATGCGTCTCATATGTTTCACAAAATGAAAACAAAAATAAGAATAAAGCTTGCTTAACAAACGTTTTGAATATAAAACCTCGCAATGAGATTAATTTCCGTGTAACAATATATCATATTCATTAACTTTTTGTTTTGTAATGCGATCAACAATATCAAGTATTTGATAAGATTAATTTTGTGATAAACTATTATTTATTTATATATTTGTTAATCTATACATTCTTACATACAGTTTACCTTCATGATCTTTTTTAAATGTTAATCTTTGTGCATGACGTATTAATTAAACTCTCCATTTTGATCATGTGAATCGGAAAATAAAACAATTACAAAACAGCTTAACAGATTTACGATGATACTAATCTAACAGCATCATTCATAACAGCAATAATATTTCAACATATTGACCTGACACACAACTATTTCAACACCATAGATTTCATTCTACGCATTTGCAATTATAAACTATAGACATAGCAATGATCAAAGAACATACACATCTCGAAAATCCTTTTAAAAAAATAAATATATACAACTCGAAACCGCGGGCACGACCTCAAAACAAAACCCCACAGATCTACGTTCTTCAAAACATCAGTCCACAAGTGCAAAATATCGTAATTAGAGTGAAGAAGTATCAAGAAAGATTTAGTCTTGGGATCCCCCCGTGCGATATTAACTTCGCGCCAGCAAGGAAAAATTCACAAGTCTTAGATCAGACTAAATAATTCAAGCTCCCAATCTTGCGTCGAGCACACTCCAGGGTCGCCTTGCTCCCTGCTCAGCCCCTCGTGTTATGACACTTGCATGTTCTGTCGTCTTCCTGCTTCTTTTTTTCTCTCTCTCTCTTCTTTTTCTGCTTCTTCTGCTGCTTCTTCTCGTTCTATGTTACACTTGTATGTTCTGTCGTCTTCCTGCTTCTTTTTTTCGCTCTCTCTCTTCTTTTTCTGCTTCTTCTTCTTCTTCTTCTTCTCTCATTCTTTATTACGCTTATATGCTATGTCGTCTTCCGTGCTTTTTCTCTCTCTCTCTCTTTCTTCTTCTTCTGCTTCTTCTTCTTCTTCTTCTCTCATTCTTTATTACGCTTATATGCTATGTCGTCTTCCGTGGTTTTTTTTTTCTCCCTCTCTTTCTTTTTCTTCTTCTCCTCCCATTCCTCATTATTATATGTATGTATATATATGTGTGTGTGTGTGCGTGTGTGTGTGG
>BOPN01001762.1:200000-202500 GCA_017312705.2 Penaeus japonicus | reverse complement strand
CAGCCTGGGAGAGGCGAGAGCAGGTATACGATGTGTGTGTGTGTGTGTGTGTGTGTGTGTGTGTGTGTGTACGAAAGAGGAAGGCCGAGAGAGGCACAGGAAGCAAAGGGAAGCAAAGGAAACGGAATGAAGGGAAAGGGATAACTAGTATTATGAAACTAGGAATGAGAGCAAGAATTCTTTTTCATAATCCTAATGCAATAAAGGTTATGGTTAGACATAATGGCAACGAGGGGCATAGAAATAGCATTGATAAATTCATCGCAATTATTTGGAGAATTTTTTATCCATATATCCAAACATTTATCCATAGCTATACTTATCTATCGAAATGGGTTTTGTTGCTGAGGAATGTTACATTATATATGATTTACTTCTTTTTTATATATCTATATACGTGTCTGCACAAGTTATCTTATTAATTTCAATATTTAAATCGTGTCTGTCTGGCTGTATAAAAAAATGAAAAAAAAACAAAAACAAAACCTTCTTTTTATTGGCGTTAATTGTTTTTTATCTTCTTTTTTTTTGTTGTTGTTATTGTTTTATTCGTTTGTCGTGAAAAGTTACGGACGGAATGTGATGCAATTTTATGGATGGATTACCCTTGTGCTACGGACGAATTGATTAGGTTTTAGAGGTGATCAGACGTCGTGCGAGGATCCAGGATGAAATTAAATGATTCTTAACTAGTGTCTACACTCATAGAAAACGCGTTTATGACTCCTCTCTCTCTTTAACCATGTGGGGGGGGGGGGTGCGTGTCTGTGTGTGTGTGTGTGTGTGTTTGTGAGTGTGGGTGTGTGAGTGTGTGTGTTTGTGTGTGTGTGTTTATGTTTGTGTTTGTGTGTGTGTTTGTTTGTGTGCGTGTGTGTGTGTGTCTATGTGTGCGTGTTTGTGTGTGTGTGTTTATGTGTGTGTGTGCGTTTCCCTAAGTAAATAAGTCTGCATTTGTACATGAAAGGTAAGTGTTTATGCAATGAAATAACGCAAACTTTCAGCAGGTTTATTTGTTCCGCAACGAAGCAGCCAGACGTGTCTCTGTTTCTGAAATGTAGATATTTACAGGAAATTTCCATTTCCGCGCTGGGCACTCCGGCTCCAGACAGATGAGCGGCAACTGCGGTCATTCCAATTCATTTCATTTGAAATCCTAATTTTGGATCGAGTTAATTGCCTATTATATAAATGTCAATTGCAGTGAAAGCACTTTTTTTTTTAATTTAAGTCTAACTATCGGCGATTATAAGTGATGTTGAATAGTATGATGTGTATTTTGATTATTGTTTATGCACTAGTCTTCGAAATATCAGCAGGGGAAAATCACGTTTGCATGATTATCATGAAATCATTTTGATAACTTTTGTCGCTTCATGTAGCAACAATGAATGATGATATGCTCGGAGGAGTTGGCTGGTATTTTTCTTTCATAAATATTCAACGTTGCACCTTTTTTTATACATTTGCAATTGCACTTTGTTGAGTATCTAGACATGATGTGTTTTTTAAATGGTCTTTGTCTTTTACACAAAGAGTTGAACGAGTGTCATACGCCTCGGGGTATCTGATTTGTGATTCACAAAAATAATTGAAATTATGCAGCGCTCCCAGGTGTGAATCATGTTTAAAATCAGGAGGCTGTTTCAGATATTGAGAAATAATGATCGCAGCGCTAGTGATATTGAAAAAATAAATGAAGATTTCTAAAGGCACTAAAAGAAAATAATTACCATACTTTATACCTATCATCGGTATTCCTAGTACCAACATTACCATTAACACACCCCTGATCCTATGAATTAATAAATATATCTACTCTAGCTATCATAAATTCCTTTCATCAGCGTGAATTCCATTTCTTCGTGTTGCACTTTGCAAAGCTGAGAAATCCTTTCAAAGACGCCTCCCTTGTCTTGCTAATGCTTGCTTGCTTGCTTGCTTGCTTTTCCTGCTTGTTATTCAGTTTATAAAGTATTCAATGCAGTGTTTGTTTCCATCCGTTTTAAAATCTTAATTTGCAAGCTCATTAAGACTTTATAAAACTCTTCGTAAAGTTCTGGAGCTCTATTCTAGAATAGTGTGGGGGGTGGGGGGGATGTTGCTAATTTCAGGCCTTAGTTGAGATTTCTGTACATATTATAATTATTTATGTATGTATTCATGAAGTTTGATCGTATCTCAAACAACATGGAAGATAGTAAGAATGGGAGAAAGAATGATCCAGGGAAAAGGAATGATAAATTCTGCATCAATTAATTCGATGTGCATAATTAACAACGAATATTGATTAGCTTGCAATTTGGAGTTTGAATTACTTATTTTGAAAGGGAGAAAAAATGGAGAGAGAGAGGGAGAAAGGGAGAGAGAAGGAGAGAGAGAGAGAATGAGAGAGAGAGAGAGAGAGAGAAGAAGAAGAAGAAGAAGAAGAAGAAGAAGAAAAAAAAAGAAGAAGAAGAAGAAAGAAAGAAAGAAGAGAGAAAGAAAGAAAAAAGGGGAAGAG
>BOPN01001762.1:192500-195000 GCA_017312705.2 Penaeus japonicus | reverse complement strand
TAGGTTAGGTTAGGTTTAATAGGTAGTGAGTTAGGTTAGAAGTTCGGTTTGGTTTAGTAGGTAAGGTTAGGTTAGATTAGGTTGGGTTAGGTTAGGTTAGGCTAGGTTAGGTTAGGTTAGGTTAAGTTGGGATAGGTTGGTAAAGGTTAGGTTTGGTTGGGTTAGGTTGGGTTAGGTTAGGTTGGGTTAGGTTAGGTTGGGTTAGGTTAGGTTGGGTTAGGTTAGGTTGGGTTAGGTTAGGTTGGGTGACCAAAGACCAAATCATTGACTCTAATGAATTAGAAAATTAAAATTTGAAGTTTATAATGGCTATTGAATATCAGACTATAAAGACTGCAATATTTTAACAACTAACCTAGCCTAACCCTAACCCAAGCTAACCTAACCCCCTGGCCCTAACCTGGCCTGGCTAACTAACCTAGTAACCCTAACCTTACTGCCTGGCCCAACCTAGCCTGGCCTAACCTGAGCACAAGCTACAGCCCAACCTAGCCTAGCCTGAAGCACTTGCCTAGCCTAACCCAACCTAACCTAATAACCTAGCCCTAACCCAACCCTAACCTAACCTAACTAACGTAACCTAACCTAACCCAGCCTAACTAACACTTACCTAACCTAGCCCAGCCCTATTAACCTAACCCTAACTAAGCAACCCTAACTTAACTAACCTAACCTAACCCAACCTAACCTAACCTAACCTAACCTAACCTAACCTAACCTAACCTAACCTAACCTAACCTAACCTAACCTAACCTAACCTAACCTAACCTAACCTAACCCAACCTAACCTAACCTAACCTAACCTAACCTAACCTAACCTAACCTAACCTAACCTAACCTAACCTAACCTAACCTAATCTAACCTAACCTAACCTAACCTAACCTAACCTAACCTAACCTAACCTAACCTAACCTAACCTAACCTAACCTAACCTAACCTAACCTAACCTCACCTAACCCAACCTAACCTAACCTAACCTAACCCTGGCCTGGCCTGGCCTGACACAACCTGGCAGCACAGCACAGCACAACTGGCTTGGCCTGGCAACCTGGCATGCCTGGCGGCCTGGCCTGGCCTGGCCTGGCGCAGCGCAACTGGCCTGGCCCGGCCTGGCCCTGGCTGAAGCACAATGCCGGCACAACCTGGCAGCCTACAGCACAGCGCAGCGCCGCACAGCGGCTGGCCTGGCCTGGCCTGGCGGCCTGGCCTGGCTTGGACGGCCTGACACAACCTGACGCTCACTGGCGGCCTGGCCTGGCTGGCCTGGCTTGGCCTGGCAACCCGGCTGGCACAGCACGGCCTGACGGCCTGGCCAACCTGGCCTGACTGGCCTGACACAACTGGCCTCGCACTGGCGGCCTGGCCTGGCTGGCCTGGCCTGGCCTGGCACAACCTGGCCTACAACTGGCCCGGACTGGCCTGGCCTGGCCTGGCCTGGCCCAGCGGCCTGGCCTGGCCTGGCGGCCTGGCTTCGCTGGCGGCCCAGCCCGGCCTGACACAACCTGGCTTGGCACAACTGAGCACAGCCCTGGCGGCCTGGCTGGCCTGGCATCGCACAACTTGGCCTGGCTTACAACTGGCCTGACACAACTGGCAGCACAGCACAACACGGCATCACTGGCCCAGCCCAGCCACAACTGAACTGGCAGCACAACTGGCCTGGCCTGGCAGCTAGCCCTGGCCTGACGCTGCCTGGCGGCACAACAACTGGCCTGGCAGCTGGCCTGGCCTGGCCCCGCTGGCCTGGCCTGGCCTGGCCTTCAACTGGCTTCTTCAACCTGTGGCCCAGCCTGACACAACACAGCCCTGACGTGACTGAACTGGCAACTAACTTCTTCTAACCTTACTAACTAACCCAACCTAACCTAACCTAACCTAACCTAACCTAACCTAACCTAACCTACCCTAACCTAACCCAACCTAACCTAACCTAACCTAACCTAACCTAACCTAACCTAACCTAACCTAACCCAACCCAACCTAACCCAACCCAACCTAACCCAACCCAACCTAACCCAACCTAACCCAACCTAACCCAACCTAACCTCACTAACCCAACTAACCTACCTAAACTAACCTAACCTAACCTAACCTAACCCAACCTAACCTAACCCAACCAGCAACTAACCTAACCTAACCTAACCCAACCTAACCCAACCTAACCTAACCTAACCCAACCCAACCTAACCTAACCTAACCTAACCTAACCTAACCTAACCTAACCAATCTATTTGTTTGCCTTTTGATATTGCTGGTTACGCGATGTGTGAAATGGTGTGTTGATGTGGTTTTAGGTCTATTATAGACGGTGAATATCGGATAACTAACACATTGCATAACCGATGTGTTTTTAAGGTATCTAATAACGCCTCACAAAATATCTAAACTTTCTCAAAACAACCATAGACAGCTGTTGAAACTTAGAAGTACCCAGAACCACATCCAGGAAAAAAAAGTAAATCTTAAAGTCTTCTTAAGTAGTTTGTGATAGGACAATCA
>BOPN01001762.1:182500-185000 GCA_017312705.2 Penaeus japonicus | reverse complement strand
TTTTGATGAACAGTTACCTAATCATTTTGAATCGAAAGCGCTTCTTTCAAATCAACAATGCTTTAAAAAAATCAATTGGTAATTATCTATTCTATCTTTGAACAGAGAACAGAGAATTACCTGCCTCGGGAAATTAGAAGATTCTTATGTAGCTTTAGATATATCTAGACTTTTGACAGAATCTGACACTAGATTCCTTTAGCCTAGACTCCTGCAACTGCCTTTACTCTGCAAGCTGATCTCCTGTTTTTACCCTTACCCTTCCACTTCTGTTTGCTTTACGGCACATCTACCTTTTTTCCCTGTTACCAGCGGCTCTGCAATTTATCCAGTTTTTTTTTTCGTAAATGGTCATGAGCCCTTTTTTTATGATTATGCTCGAATTTAGATATATTGAATCTTATTCCTTCGCCTCTCAACATCCAAATTCAAGTTAGATATTCAACAACGATCTGGATTGCATATCTGGTCGCAGTTGGGATTGACTGAGTGAGATTGGGGGAAATTAGTCAAATTTAATGCCTCTATGGCAAACTTCCTACCAAGTTCTTGACACACACACAGTCACTATAAAAAAAATTGCTGAATACAAGACTCAAATAATGCGGCGACAGCTTCTTCACTTTTACTTCTAAACTCTGAAACTTTCCTCCAGAGACTATCCGAATTTTATAATCTTTCGTCTTTCGAGAGTTGGAACGTCCATCGTGACTTAGAGGTGCCCACTTTTCTTGATTTGTCTTCCATTTTATACAAATAAACAAACACTTCTTATGAGGTATGTTTACTCCTCCAAAAAGAAGTTAGGTGTTATCCCCTGGTCTCCAGCAAGATATTTATCGCCAAATCGTAACAATTTATCTAATTAACATTTCTTTAACATAATTTATTTATAATCTATCGCCAAATGATAACAATTATCTAACGATAATTACGAATCACGTGAGGAAATGAGATGAGGAGGAAGGGACATCCTAACCTTGAGATAAGTATGCGACTGTTACGTATAGGATGACAGGATGCAATAGGCAAAGAAGGGCGTGAGGGTCTTATGTTGCATGTTTTTTATGTATATGAAGAGTTAGTATTGTAACATGATATAAGCCTCGATGAGTCCACTGTATAGAATACAAGGAATCGCAGAAGCTTAAGCATATTGAATCAAAATAGCGATAGCAGTGGTAAATATTGTTAGCAATTGCAAAACAGGTCAGTTACACTAGAATAGCATAAATATACATCTTTGAATAACAGAGTGGATATGATGATAGCGACAGCATCTAGAGTAAATGTTAATAAAGGAGCTTTTATCGTCTTAATTGCCTGTTAATCATTTTTTTTAATTCCTCTCGAGCAAGTGTTTTAACCTAGGACAGAAAAGTTTGTCTGTTTCGAGACACATATTACATACAATTTGTTAATTTGTAGTTCATGATCATTATTATTATCATTATTATTATTGTTATTATTACTGTCGTTGTTAGGTATAATCATCCTTATTATTATCATTACGAATGCCTTCTTCTGTAACTTTCATAGATACATTATTACTACATTATTATCATGATGATTGCCATTATAGTTATGATAATCATACTCAGCATTACTTGCTTCTTTTTAAACGTAATGATCACTATCGTTAACATTATTCATTTCATTCGGTATCATCCTGATTATTAACATCATCATTATCATAAACATAGTTGTCACTGGTATATTCACCTTTACTAGTTATCATTATTGTCATTTTTATCACTAATGTTGCAATTGTTGCTATCCTTGTTCTTCCTATTACTTTGCAAACTCTTGCGATTTATTTTCCTTCATCCTTATCCATCTCCCCCACTTTCTCCCCCCGTTTCGTTTCTCGAGTGAGTATATATATATGTGAGTGTGTGTGTGTGTGTGTTTGTCTGTTTGCGTGTGTGTGTGTGTGTGTGTGTGTGTGTCTGTTTGCGTGTGTGTGTATGTGTGTGTCTGTGAGTGTGTGTGTGTGTGTGTGTGTGTGTGTGTGTGTGTGTGTGTGTGTGTGTGTGTGTGTGTGTGTGTGTTTTGCTATACGTACTCACATACCCCTTTGCATAAACGTAGTTATATATATATATATGTATATATATATATGTATATATATATATATATATATATATATATATATATATATATATATATATATGTATATATATATATGACGCCCGCGATTCAACAGATCATCTAACGCCCACGGCATTCCTAACACGTTTCACAGCCGTTTCGCTGAATTAATCAGCATGAAGAAGCTAGCACAAAGGTCCCTTTTTCGTACCCATGTGTTAGCATTGTGCTGGATTAGTCCTAGAGACAACATCGAAAGTGCAACAACGGGTGTTTATCATGCTGTGAATACGTTGCCTAGACGCGTATGAGCCCATTGGGAAATCATAGGTTACATAGCCCCGTGAATAATAGCCTTTGCAAGGTATTGTCCTTCGCTCTATATATATTCCTCGTCGTTTGTAAGCTT
>BOPN01001762.1:162500-175000 GCA_017312705.2 Penaeus japonicus | reverse complement strand
ATGTATGTATGTATGTATGTATGTATGTATGTATGTATGTATGTATGTATGTATGTATGTATGTATGTATGTATGTATGTATGTATGTATGTATGTATGTATGTATGTATGTATGTATGTATGTATGTATGTATGTATGTATGTATGTATGTATGTATGTATGTATGTATGTATGTATGTATGTATGTATGTATGTATGTATGTATGTATGTATGTATGTATGTATGTATGTATGTATGTATGTATGTATGTATGTATGTATGTATGTATGTATGTATGTATGTATGTATGTATGTATGTATGTATGTATGTATGTATGTATGTATGTATGTATGTATGTATGTATGTATGTATGTATGTATGTATGTATGTATGTATGTATGTATGTATGTATGTATGTATGTATGTATGTATGCATGCATATAAATATATTTAAATATATATATATGTATAATATATATATATGTATATATGTATGTATGTTATGCAGAAAATCATTCTTTCCATAGAAAACTAGTAACATTGTTGTGTTTTCCATTTGAGCAACATATAAAGCCCAAGATTAAGTCTCCCATAATACTATTTCATTTTCTTTGATGACGGGAAAGTTCTCTGTTAATTTTGGTTCCTTGAATGGGTAACTAGTCTAAAAATAAACTATGAACCTAATTTTTAAATGTTACAGTCTTGAAGATAAAGTACACAAAGTTGTCAGAAATACATCCATTTTTATACAATACTGTGATGAATATCATAAAGTAATTAATAGAGCTATTGTTGATATTGCTGTCATGATACAGGAAAAGTTTGTTTACCAAATGGAGTGAAACAAAATAACCTAACTAGCTCTAAGTCACTCTACTGATAGCACATACTCACAATTTTACATAAAAGTATCAAAATATGTCACATCTAGCATAGATTACTAAATGTTTTACTCAGGCAAACAACCATCACGGACACTAGTTCATAGCAGCTTTTAGTATATCATTAGTAACTTAAAGAAGTTAATACTTTAATATAGGTACCTGCTTTTGTATTACCATTCTTTTCGGTGGCGTTACAGAAGGAATATGATGACACTGCTACTACGTAATGGAATCATACTTATTATTGCCTATATACCCTAAACCTACCCTTCTGTTAATGTACAGCCATTGCTGAGAGCTATCCAATGATATATAGTTTACCTATGAAGCATTTATAGTCATAACTGTTATAACTGTTGAGAAATACAGGTCCACATTTGTCCCTAAGACGACTGCATCGAAAACATTTTTTCGACATCTAATATTTGATTTTGTGGGGAGAAAATATATAGGATAATACTGAAAGATGTCCAACAGATGGCACAACATTACTACCACCTTTCCTTGCACTGCTAAAACTGTATTCATTTTAAAACATCTGAAGTTATTCTACCATCAATATCTGGCCAGAAAGGTTTTGGTGCTTGAAAGGAAATATCGTACTAACTGAACGGCTAGCAAATCTTCGGGTCCATCGTCTGGCCTACATCGATGAGGACAGAGGATGTCCCACAGATGTCGCCAAACGTCGGCAGATGATGCTGGCCGACGTCATTTGGACCTCAGAGTGCTAATTGGGTTACCACTCTCATACCATTCCGTGAAAGTCTTAATAGACCATCTAAATTCATATTTGTCTATGTTTCACTACCAAATGCATTAAATAGTCTCCCAGTACAGAAGTACTACAGAAGATCAACTGTAGGTCAAGATCAGTAGTAAATCATGAAACTTGTTCCATGCCCCTCCACTTCTTGTAATGCTTTCCTTGCATTTATTATATATAGAAATCATATATCCCAGATAGCATAACTCAACATCAACATGATTCAACCATATTGAACTTTAAGCTGTCAATCCTTTAGAACATACTACTGATATTTTAAAGATTCAATGCTTACATGTATTACAATAAATTGCTTCTCAACCCTTTATAGCCATCTGCCACTTTTCACTGGAACACCCTTACCTTCTCAACTAACCATGACTTTTCTCTTGTCTAAGTTTACCGAGAGTCCCTTTGCTTCAAAACTAGAATTCCAATTTTAAAACTTCCATATTTGATCTTCACTTTCAGCAATCAAAACCTAGTCTTTCAGTGTGTTGAAGCATTTATAAATGAGTAACAGCGGAAAATAGCCATGCAAAATAGGTATGAACTAATGCCTTGCTGCATGTGATCTAGAAGTGATTACATGTTTAGAGATGTTATTAAGTTGGAGAGTGTTTGGTAATATAAAAGAATAGAGAATGATATTGATATTAATTTCTTACTCATCAATTGAGCCTTAATATATGTTTGAAGGCCAGCAGAACAAATTTTCAATTAATAAGTTGTAGAATATAATCATATATTTGTTACACATTTTGTTTTTTTCTCCTCTACATTCCATCCTTAACCCTTTCCTAGCCAATGCTGTAATCTTACAAACATTTAAATATGCTCCATTATTTCATTTGAAAGTTTCAAGAGCTAGTTGTTATCATAAGACTGCCCAAAGCCACTGTTGTAGCCTAATACCTTGTGTGTAGACCTCTTCCATCAAACCCCACACCAGTTATGGCCAAAACACATGTCAACCTTTCTTTCATGTTCTTTACCCTTGTCTTTTACTACACATGTTATGCTGGGAGACTTTGCTACTTTAACCCAGTGAAGAAAAAGTCTATCTTTGCAAAAACACAACAGAAAGATTGGGGAAAACTGAAAATAATTTATGCAGGGGTTATGTAAATCCAAGAACTATGTTGTGCATAACGTTTTTCTCTTTATTTACATCATTACACAAGCAGAGATATCTACACTGCCTGCACAAACAATGATTATCACAATTATAACAAAAAAATCATAACCAATCTTACAATAATCTACATCTAAATGAATCAAACTATTTCAGGACATTTTCATTTCATCCAGTCTGACTTTAATTTAAGTAAATCACAAACATGAGGATAACAATACATTAACTTCTTATCACTCTGGTCGCATATCACCGTAAATATCATTGGTGAATGCTGTCTGTGTTATGCTTTGGTCAACTTGTAAACCAACAGGAGGTGGATAATCCATCCAGTTGGTCCATGTATAACCCCAGTACTTGGGATTGGCTGCTGGATCCCAGGGCTTGTTACGTGGGGGTACTGCCGTGTCAATGTAGTCTTGTAATCTAGCTTTTAGGATGGCCACTACATCAGGGTAGCTGGCAGCGAGGTTTGTATATTCACAGGGATCACGCAGAATATTAAACAGACATGGAGAGGATGAAGAATTGCAAACTGCAGTTGCATTTGCTGGGATAGGTTCACAATGAATCTGGAAAAAAAAATGAAAGTTTGAAATATTATCTAAATATAAATGAGCTGATTATGAAATAATAAAATAGGTAGTCCAAAATAATTAATAATGTCATTAACTACAGAATCTTCTTAATGATCCTATGGTGGTAGACAAGATATCACTCATCAAAAAAAATAAATTCAATTCGCATAAAATCAGCAAAACTATAATAAACTGTTATCAGAAAATGTATAATCTTCGAAATCTATTGTCCTAAGGACCTTTGGAGACAGCTAGTACTGCAATCTGAGAAGACAAAAAAAAATTGTCTTTCATAAATATATGTATATAAATATATATATATATATATATATATATATATATATATATATATATATATATATATATATATATATATATATATATATATATATATATATATATATAAATATAAATATATATATATATATATATATATATATATATATATATATATATAAATATAAATATATATATATATATATATATATATATATATATATATATATATATATATTTATATATATATTATATTTATATATATATATATATATATATATATATATATATATATATATATATATATATATATATATATATATATATATATATATATATATATATATACACACACATACACACACATATATATATATATATATATATATATATATATATATATATATATATATATATATATATATATATATATATATATATATATATATATATATATATATTTACTGTATATATATATATATATTTACTGTATATATATATATATATATATATACATGTATATATACTGTATATATATATACATATATATACTGTATATATATATATACTATATATATACTATATATATATATATACTATATATATATACTATATATATATACACATACATAATGACCAAATCAAAACCAAAAGTAAAATCAAAAGATCAATACAATTATTTTTGTACCTCTGCATCCTTCCTCACAGTTGTAAGATTCTGGTAAGCATTAGGTTTCACAGCCCTAACTGCTTTGGCCACTGTAGAATTGAGGACCATCTCTATTATCACTTTCAGGCTCGTCTCTGGTGCTGTTTCATTACGGCCGGAGGGACCAAACCAGCTGTCCCAGTGGTGACCGTACCCTTGGGGGTCTGTGGGGTATGCAGAATAAGTATCAAGTTTTTTAACTGTATTCCTCTTGGGAAAGAAGATTTCTTAAAGAGAGTTTCCCAGAGTAATTATTGTTTTAATTAATAATATGCTCATGTATTCAGTTGACACTCAAATAGTTTGAGAGCAATGTAATATATAAATGTCTAAAAATATAGACATTGATTGTAAAAAAACTATAATGACAATACGGTTCCACCAAGCAGTTAATAAATATCATCCCAGCTGAGTCAGATAACAAACATGTAAACTTACTGTATAATAATTTCCAATCTCCAAATCTCACAGCAGCACCATTCAAGACTGGGTCGTAATTCACCAAAAATTCCTTACGTGGTGAACCTCTACCTTGTGTTAGCGTCTTCCACATGTCCATGCCATCCAGGGATTTCAAACTTGATGCATCACCACCTATAATAAAGTTGTATTCATCATAAAAACAAAATATCTTTTAACTTATCTCACTAAAGCAAAACAATTCACACACATAAATACTGTCACCTGACTCCAGAACCTATCCAATTACAAACCATCATAACCACAAGAACAACCATAATCCTCTTGCTACTTTACCTGCAGCAGAAACCAGTGTAGGCAACCAGTCAGCAATGTGAATCATTTGATGCGAGACTCTCCCAGGACTCAGGATCTTGGGCGACCAAAAGAGTCCTGCCCCTCGTACTCCCCCTTCCCACAACCCTGCTTTCACCTGCGTGGAATTCAAAATGTATTTTCAGATGTTATATATACATACATATATACATAAACACACACACACACACACACATATATATATATATATATTTCCATATCCAAATGTATATCTATATCTATATCTATATCTATATCCATGTATGTATGTATGTATGTATGTATATATTAATATATATATATATATATATATATATATATATATATATATATATATATATATATATATATATATATATATATATATATATATATAAATATACATATAGATAGATAGATAGATAGATATATACACACACAATGTCTGAGCATCAACATAACAACATAAGAAAATTATCCCTTTGAAACAACACCAATCAACGTATAATAATACAATACAGTATAGCATAATACAAAATAAGATAACCCATATCACAAACACATTGTCAGTCTGAACCAGCCAACAGAGCACAAAACCCACCCCTCTCAAAGGCCAGTTTGAAGCCGCATTCTGGTTAAAGCCAGCAGCAGGACCCCCGTTGTCCGTTGTAAAGAGGATGATTGAGTTGTGAAGCATATACCCGGTCATTTAGCGCTCCTAGCTTTCCCGACCGATTCATCAAGCTTCCAAAGCATTCCTGAGGTTAACAGAAGAGGTCATGTAAGGTGAATCTTCAAGTTGAGTTTTGTGGATAACTTTTTGATGGTATCATAATTTAGAATCATTATTATTTATCATTTCTTATTGCCACTGTCATTATAATTTCTTGATTATCATCATTATCACTTCTTATATCACCATCTTATCACTTCTTATCATCATTATCATTGCCATTACCTTTATCATTATCATTATCATTATCATTACCATTATCATCATCATCATTATCCTCATTATCATCATCATTACCATTACTATTATTACTATCATCATTATTTTTACCATTATCATTATCATTTTACCATCATCATCATTATCATTATCATTATCATCATTATCCTTTTCAATATTATTGGTATCATTAATATTATCAATATTTTTTACTTTCTTTTAATTCTAATTTTGATTTTCATTCTAATTCTATCTTTTATATCTATATTCATTTTATTTCTATTTCTATTTTCATTTTCATTTTTAAATCTATTCTTATTTTCATCTTTATATTTATCTCTATCTTTTCTTTATCTTTATCTTTATCTTTATCTTTATCTTTATCTTTATCTTTATCTTTATCTTTATCTTTATCTTTATTCTTATTCTTCATTTTCATTTTCTTTTTCATCTTTTTTATTTTCTTTTTTTTTCTTTTTTTTATCATAGCTATTGTTATAATCATTATTATTATTACTGTTATTAGTATCCTTGTTATCATTATTATTATCATTATTATCCTTATCATCCTTATCATGATTAATAAAGTATTATTAAAAGTATCACTATCAGTATCAGTATTGTCATCATTATAAGAATTATCATAAACATAATCATAACTATATCACAATTATCATCATTATTATTATAATCATTACTATCATTATCATAACAATTACTATAAAATTAATAACATCATAATCATCACTGTCCTTATCATTGATCCTAACAATTGTATATCAAATATAATCAATAAAAAGATGGCAATTACCATAGACAATATAATTTTCCTTAAAAGGATACTTCAAGAAAGCATTCCTTACCTGCAAATTTACGTCTGTTCACATCCTTGATGTACGAGAACTTCTTCACGACATCTTCAGGAGCTTGCAGAGGGGCGTAGGGATTGCCCGAGTGCACAGCAAGGTGAGCGAGATACAAGAAAAGGGGTTTGGACGTGTTGTGCTGATCTATGACCTTCACCGCTTCGTCGGTAAAGAGGTCTGTGGTGTATTTGCCTGTTATGGGGAAAAAGGGAGTTAGGAGTTAGCCATGCACTTTTTTTCATCTATTTTCTTCTTTTACACTTTACTGTTATATCGTTTTTAGATATATTTTGATTATTAACAATGTAAATTGGCAATTCTTTTTATTTTTCATCTATTTTCTCCATTCACACTTTACAGTTACATCCTTTTCAGATATATTTTGATTAGCAACAATGTAAATTAGCTATTTTTTTTTTTTTTACCCTTAGTGAGCACAGGATGCGTTTATGCCAATAATGTAACAAGGTATCTTGAATATCTATTACTTAGATTTTGATCTTACCAAAGTTCTACTTTTCTTACTTACCTTTTTTCATATTTAACTATCAAGCCAAGTAAAATAAAATAAAATAGCATCTAACTTCCTTCCTTTTATTTTATTCATATTCTACTACCAAGCCAAATATAAAATCTCATAATAGTATCATTATAAATTTACAGCCTTTATATTTTAACTTTTGTATGAAAAGAATGTGTAACAGTCATTTTACAATAAGGTGCTCAAAAAAAAAAAGACATGAAGAAAAAGTCCACAAAATAAAATCATGGGAGTACTTAGTCTTCCTGTCCTATAGAAAAAATAAATGTATTTGAATATATTGTTCAAGTATCATAGTGGAACAATGAGCAACTGTGAGGCCAGTCTCCTGACCCAACAGAAAGCCCCACCTCGATATATATACCCCAGGAATGGAAAGCTTTTATATTCTCCTAGATGAGAGCTAAGGGTCTGAAGATCATACAGCAAAAGTTTCAAGGTGGGTTGTTGTTTAAAAGTACATGTTTCGGTGCAAGCTCTTCAATTCAGTTTCACCATCCTTTACAGTAATCCCATTGGCATGAATCCCACCAAGGTTTGGGCTTGGGGTGTTGAGTTTGTGTATACTCTCAGATGAGACCTAAGGGTCTATAGATCACGCTGTAAAAGATTCATGGCAGGGCGCTAAAAAAGGTGAGGTAATGACCAGATTCAAATACATTGTTATGTAGAGGTTAATTTTAACTTTCACTGAGATTTTCTTCTTACCATAGCAGTCATCTGCAACACTCATATTTCTCCTCATGTCATAACCCCAGTAGCCAGGCTGGAAAAAAAACAGACACTTGAATTTGCATTATTGTATCTATATTTCATAATGAAAAAAAACAGGCTGTTTAAACTGCATTGCAGTATCTATAATTTGTAGTAAGTTACAAAACATCTCTAAGAAAAGGAAAATCTTATCATCATCAAATATAATCCATTATTTGTGGCACATATTTGATTAATAAAAAAAAATAACCAAATAAAAATCAAATCTACTACATAAAAATCAGCCATAGTATCTTACTAATTTTACAAATAAAATGTTTATTCAGTATCATCTAAAAATCAGCAACTAAGCCTATTAATATTTCCATCACCAGACAAGTAACTACATATTCTAAAACTATACCAGGACAAATGTTAGTCCATCACCACTGCCCAAGCAATAATTAAATCTTACCCACTTACTGAATCTTTTCTACATCAACTTGACCTTAGCCGATGCTCCCAATTGCAAAACACATCAAGTCCTGAGACATATACTACTACTTGCCAAGTCTAAATGGGTAAAGTATACATACTAAGAGAACCATTTACATTTTTTTCTGATCTTTTATATTGTGAGAGGAGTGACTTTTAAACTTCACCCTTTCATTCTTACCTAAGTTCAGAGATTGATTCTTATGTAACTGGAGCAAAAAAAGATATTAATTTTTCAAAACCTTCAGGTACAAAGTAAGGTGCCTTTCTCCACTTATATAGGTAGCATTTTTCCTTACCTATGAAGATGGGACAGTTTTATCTTAATCAGAAAGTCAATGGATGGGCCATGGCTCTTACATTTTTTTATATCCCTCAATCTTATAAGTAAAATATGCAAGAAATGAGAAAAAGTGGAAATAATAAGTCCAAACCATTGTCTTTCTGACTCAAATGAAACCAGTCCCATCTTTATTACCCAAAAATTACAATTTAAGGAAGAAGGGGGTCTCCCTGCCCTTACTTTAGTTGTAATTTTTGACCAATGAAGAGAGTGAGTGGGACTTGTCTATACCACTTTTTTTCAATTTCAGTCTTGCATTCATGTCAAAGCTTTCTAATATTGTGCATTTTTGTAAAGAAATTCAAAACACTTTTGATTTCATATTTCTCACTCTTTGAAGAAAAATATGAAAAGACTGGATCTTTCCAAATATAATAAGGATTATATAATGTTCCATCTCCATTAGTCAGAAACTGTAAACTCAGAGCGCCAGGTGATTGAGCGTATAGCACTTGGCCACGGCCAGTGCCGGTGTTTCGACCATCTGGAGCCAAAATAGCCCCTGGCAACAGGTTAAATGTAGATGGTCCCCTTAAGCCTCAGAGATTCCAAGACATTCAATAAAAGCCTATAACTACACAAAAAATAACAAATTATCAATAACAATAGCAACAGATCTATAAATATATAGAGAAATTCAAACCTTGGCCTATTTTGTGCTTATATGCACCCTTCCTATCTGTGTGAGAAAAATATCCAATATGTACTAATGGGTCACGAAAATATATCCAGGGTAACTTTATAAGAATAACAATGCAGGAAAGCAAGTCTTAATAAAAATCATGCAATAAACATTGACCAAGAGAGGACCAAAAGGCAAACAACTTTGGAGCTTCGAGCCATTTAGAAAATAAAACCACAATACATGTGATGCTACTTGTCAATAGCTCTCAAATGTTTATATATAGTTTTCTCAAATGCAATTTACATTTTCTTATAAACCCTCTTAAAGCTTAAATTGCATCATATACTTACATCACTGCTAGTACAAATAGCATCCATAAGAGCAGGCAAGTGAGAAAATATTATTCAAAAGATCTGGACAAAAATTCATTCAGCTATCTATCAGTGCTTCCTGGGGCTTGATTGATTATCATTATTAACCCTCTCTGGACGGGTGGTACACTACTGTACCGCTCATTCAAAAGCCCAGTGGCCGGGCGGCACAATATTGTGCCAGCCATTTAATTGATTTAGGCCTAAGCGTTCGAAAGCCCAGGCATTGTGACATTCAAGGCTAGAATGCCCCCGTCGTGAGTGGGTTAATAAGTAAATATGAACATGGCTTCATCAATCCATTGCGTACGGGTGTCATGACATACATGACGGCACTGATAGGCTTAAAAGACGGGTGTCAAAGCATACATGAGGAGACATCAGGATCTGCTCACAGTTGAAGCCCACACACAGTCATGAAGTATTATGGTTGTAACAGCACTAGCTCCAGAGCTACAGGGTTCTAAAGTCAACCTAAACCCATATTTTATGATGGATTTATGGAAAAATCTTGTTTGGGTTAGTCTGCGCTACCCAGAGGGTAGAGGAAACACTTTCCCCGTCCCTCTAATTTTTAGCCGGTGCCGCTAGGTGTCATAGACCACCTGTCCTGGCAACAATGGGTTAATCTAACCATATCTGTTCATGTGCAGATAAAAAAACATTGAATAACATATACTATATGTCTCTGAAACACTTAGTGATGAAAATATTTTTCACTCAAACACCCATTAACCCTTTCCCGACGGGGCACGCGCTACGCGAAAACCCCAATGCCGGGCGATTGCAATATTGCATTGAAATCGTCACACTGGCATGACGCCCCGGCATTGGGAGTTTGGCTGTGTCACACAAGTGTGACGCACCATCGTCATAGGGTTAAATAAATTATTAAACAACATCGAAAATCAATAACTGAATTTTTCTTTTAATTAGATGAAAGGCCAGCCCTTAAAAAAGTGTATGGTTCCTTTACCAAATGCCCATCTCATCAGAGATTCCACAAGAAATCGTATGCATTAGAACATTGCAAAATTATCTCTACTAGTGAGATTAAGGTTTAACTGTAGCTAGAATCCTGGAGTTAAAAATAGCCTAATAAAGATATGAGAGATATCATTTCTTATTCAACTTCATTCATGTGATTAATAAAGCAAGCAAGAATCCCCATACACTGAGGTTATAGTCTGGCCATTTTTTCTAAATGGCACTATCACTGATATCCATTATTAAACAATATAAAAAACTGAACATATCATATAAGGCTATAGTACACTTTCAAGTATCTTTGCCTCTACAAAATATCACAAAAAAAATTCTTGAAGCTGTCTACCTAATTTGGTGAATACTTTTTTAGTAGTATTCATATCTTGATTCAGTCCTAAATAATATATAACTCTTTTATATTATATGTTAATACATCTTAATATGAATTATCTCATACTTTCATGAACATAAAAAATTACAAAAGTGAACCTGTCACAGTTTTACTGTTCCCAATTGCCTGTACCATCAAAAATAAAACATGAAATGCTGTATTCTTACAACAATATACAAATTAAACTAAATGAAGGCATGCAAACAGAGTAATCTAAATCCACATACATTTTCCAAAGCCGTATGATCGTAGTAATCTATCCTTCCTGACCAATACCCAAAGTGTGACTCAAAACCCCTAAATGTTGGCGTGTACTCCTTCTGGAAGAAGCCAAGGTGCCACTTGCCAACGTGCTGAGCCGTATAACCCAGGCTGGCCAACCGTTGGGGGAGGAGGGTTTCTACCAGGTCTAGGCCATAAGGGTGTGGGCCACCTATAGTCGAGTGTTGTAAACCTTCAAGGGTGAAACAGTAATCTGAATATTAGGCTATGTCCCCGTCTGACTCTGGAGAAAAACGTTTAATAGTTATGAACATGATTAGTGTATACTGGCAATATACTTACCTGACTAAAGCCCTGAATAAATAATGATGAAAAATAAAGAATTCAAAACCACCACAAAAATGGACAATCACTTCCTCTAACACACGAGAAGACAATGCTCATTCCTACCGCTTCCTGTGCTGAATGATCATAATAATCCTTGTGCCCTGTCCAGTACCCAAAATGCGAAGCAAAGCCCCTGTAGTTTGGTGTCATCTCTTTTATAGCCATGCCCAGGTGCCACTTTCCAACCAGATGGGAGATGTAGCCCAGCTGGCCTAAGTGCTGGGGCAGGAGCCTTTCACCCAGGGGAAGGCCGTAGGGCTGAGCCCCATAGATCACATCATGGTTAAGACCTATGAACAATGGCATCAGTCAATGTTAGTTTTCTCTTTTCTTTTTATTTATTTTTTTTAAAGATGATACATTAATTCTAATCTTCATTAGAATCTATGCATACTTCAACAATCTATAATTTTATCAACTTTCATTGGAGGCAGAAACTTACTTATTCAAGAATAATAGGAAAAGAGTATAAGCTTTTACATCTTTGTTAAATATAACCAACTAAAGGCACATTTTTTTCGTCATACTTCACCTTTCCCTC
>BOPN01001762.1:140000-150000 GCA_017312705.2 Penaeus japonicus | reverse complement strand
CCGCAGGATTTAAATGTGGCAAGAACACCAGACCATTCATTAATATCACTAGAGCCTTTTCCTCAAGCACACACTTCAGACCTTAGTTCTGTGCACAGTTCATTGCATCACAGTGTAGATACACATGCTGTCCAGTGCTTGCAGCAGTCATCACAGGTTTTATCTCAGCAGACTGAAAATTTAACAGAAGAATTAGAGACATTTGACAGAGCACAACAGGAAGCAGCTAAAAGAAATAGATTACAGGGGAGTTTGATGACATTTGTATCACAAGAGATAGCTACATATAGAAGCCAGGAGAAGTTGGGAAGTGAAACACAAGATTCATCAGAATTGGAGTCACTGCTTCATCAGCATGAGGAATTAGGGAGAGAAATGTTACAGGAGCAGATAGGGCTCAAGACTTTCCAGGAAACCAAGATGTTAATAGTCAAGAAAACCAGTTTCATGCAACTCACATAAATGAAAATGTGAGAGCAGCAGACACAGTTAATCATGATGGAGTTGTTACAGAGAAAGAAGCATATTTCATCAAGTTTTATTACAGAGAATGAAGGAAGGAGTATGTTTTCAGAGCAAGAACCATATGCATTTAATTTCAAAGTTAGGAAACCGAAAGAAACAGTTGTACAGATAACTAATATAGCAATTGTAATTTATCTATTAAAAACTATATGGAAGAAGTTACATCAGGATCCTACTTTGACAATCATGAAATGGATAAAGAAGGGCCCCCGGCTGTTAATCAGGAACAGGATTTGGTCAGTCTTGAACATGTTGAGAATGTTGTAGATCCTGAAAAGAACTTTAAAATTGCAACTAATGAGCAAGAAGGTCCAAACACTATCATTGCCTGTGGTACAGAAGGAGACAAAAGTGAGGAGAAAGATTGCACATCTCCCATAGTAGAACGTAGGTCCCTCAGAAAGCGAAAATGCAAAGAAATACAGCAGTGATACTGTCAGAAAGTAAAAGAAATAGTGGCATTGACTCTACAGTATAAAAAGAGATCAGGTACATAGTTCAAAGATTACCTGAATCTATATCGGAAAAAAGAAAACAAGGAAAATCAATTACGAGAAAACAGTGCACAAGAACGCCAAAGCGAAAGAACCAATCTGCGTGAACCCAAGCTCTAGTACTGAGATGCATGCTTCTGGAAACACTAGCCAAGAAGAAGTCAGTCCTGAAGTAACCAAAGAACCAGTAGCGGATCATAGTCAGACACATAACACAGCTATTAAGCAGGCAAAGTCACTTCAGTCAGACTCTAGTACAACTGCATTAACTGAACCAAGGAATGAGTGTGATGGCACATGGCCTCCCACACTGAGACCTGTTTCTTGTCGGAGCTGCAAGAAGGAACTGCCTGATGTCTCTCTTCTCAGTACACCTCAGACTGATCACGGACACCTGGTGTGCAACTACTGTCATGCCAGATTGTACATAAGGTAAGACAAAATAAATTTATGTTGAACACACCATACTGCAACTTAATAAAGTACTAATTATAAATGCTAAGAGAGTTTTAACAAAATTAATCCCCCCCCCCCAGGTAACATTCTCCAGACACATAGAGGGACATAAAAGAAATGTATGTAGTAAGTGCCCACAGAGTTTCTGCAGTCACAAGAAACTAAAAGAGCACATGAAGGTGGAGGCACAACTACGATCTGGTGACCAAGACATGCCTGTCAGTTTTGTAGCCGAACATTTCTCAAGAGGTTTTCGCTCTACTACCATCTCAAGATTCATGCTTCGGAGGATGAGGTGAGGATTAGGAATTCAATGTTTATTTTTTCACAATCCTTTCTCATAGACTCAGTGTTAATATCATCATTGTATTCTCAGTTTGTCTGTTATGCTGTCAGTTAGTTTTGCACACACACTTACTGTCTCTCTTATGTTTGGATCCATCTACCTCACTCATACTTCCTTATGTAATCAGATATATACAAGAATTGATTAGAATTTTAATGATTTTCCATTCGATTGTTTGGTAAAAAGTGTGGAGTGTTCTGCCAGGTAATGAGAATTTCAAGCACACATGGCAGAACACGCCACTTTAACCATTTCCTGCCACATCTGCACCGCCAGCTTCAGACGCCGCCAGCAGTACAACGACCACCTCAAGGTAGAGTATTTTGATGTTCGTGTACACTCTTTATATGGCTGCCTTTTTTGTTAGAGAATATGACAGGTTTAGTTGAGGGGATGGGTTTATTGTATTCGGTAGCTGTTTTATTTATGACTACGCTACAGCATGTATTGGTCACATTTATACGCATTTCTCTTGTTAATGTATTGAGTATTATGTTCATTCCTTTTCCTTATCAGTTCCATTGACAATATTGACATACTTGAATAACAATGTGATACCACTTGAATATAAACTAGTCAAATATGAAAATAAAGAGTAAAAGTTGATCCATAATAAAATCATGTATTTGTGTTATTCTTTTAAAACACACAAAGCCCACCTGTGAATTATGTGGGCAACCATTAACCACCAAGCGAGAACTGGTTCGTCATTGCCGTCAGGAGCACAAGACCTTACCACGAAACATCAAGGCAGAGCAAGAATACAAATCGACAAGTGCGACGTTATATTCCAGAGGCCGTCAATACTTCAGAATCACCTCCAGCTTCACAAAGGCAAGAGGCTAAATGCAGGCACAAGTTTAGCTTATAGGATAGCCACTTTGTGGATCTTAATATAATGATCTTGTTTATTTTTGTTTTATTTAATTTCTTTCTTCCCTTTGTTTTCTCTCTTTCTCCCTCGCTCTCTCCCTCCTCTCCTCTCCTGTCTCCTCTCCTCTCCTCTCCTCTCCTCTCTTCTCTCTCCCTCCCTCTCTCCCTCCCTCCTCCCCTCCCCTCTCCTCTCCTCTCCTTCCTCCCCTCTCCTCTCCTCTCTCTCTCTCCTCTCTCCTCTCTCCTCTCTCCTCTCTCCCTCTCTCCTCTCTCCTCCTCTCCTCTCCTCTCTCTCTCTCTCTCTCTCTCTCTCTCTCTCTCTCTCTCTCTCTCTCTCTCTCTCTCATATTATTTTGAAGATTTTTTTGTGTTATGAAAAAATGGGAAATTAATCAATTGATATGATAAGTAATAGAAATCGTGTGTGTTTCGGTAAATATTAGCTGACTCAATGGTTTACACTGATGTTCATGAATTGTTTTCTCTGATTTCAGGTGTAAAAACCCTTAGAATGCACAGTGTGTGCAACAAAAAGTTCAGCCACCAGCGTGGGCTCCGCAAACACATGACGGGTGTTATCCATGAACACATGCTTCTCACAAACAACCTGCAGAAAGATCATGCTTACGATGTGAAAGCAGGTGGCACAGCTGCGAGTATTGTGGCATCAAGTTACCTTCCAGGAATATGCTTTTGAAGCATAGTCGCGTCGCTCACAAAGTGGGGATCACGTGGACCTGCCCTCACTGCGACTACAAGACCAAGAAGAAATTACGCTGAAGAGGCACATGGAGCTGCACTTGGAGAGTAGGAATTTCATGTGGGAACATGGGAGTCTTTCCATGCACTCGGCACACTGAAGGACCATTACAAGTTCATGCATTCGGATGAGCAGAAACTTCAAGTGCACAGGAATGTAATAGACTTTCAAGAACAAGTCATCATTGGCACGACATCATCACACACACTCAGATAACCGGCCATATCAGTGTCATTGTGGAACAAGTTACAAGCGTCTCTCCCACCTTAAGAGGCACATGTTGTCAGCACACGACGAAACCTTTAAATCCAGACTGACAAAGAAGTTCAGACGGGTAGGACATGAGCAAGCAGCAAGGAGAAGTTACCAGAAAGGCCAGGAGACTGCCCCTCCCCTAGAGTTTTCTGAAGGCGAAGATTTTGAATTTGTGGATGTATCAAACTCCTCATTGTCTCCTGTAATCCAGACTGTTCAAACTACAGTCAAAAGATACATCAGACATCACTTGCTGCCTGCACAGGAAAGTGACTATACTAATGGCAAGGCTCCAACTCTGAACAGAGCCAGCTTATAACAGTTGGAGATTCCCAGATTATCCAGTTAATACCGTCAACCTTTCAATTTCCACAAGAGAGTACCTTTCAAACAGTATCTTTGGTATCGGCCAGTGAGCTACACACCTTGCCTCTGTCCTCAGCAGCTCCTTACGGACATGTTGGCCATAGCAGCCAAGTGGTTGTAGAGCCTTTCAGCTTATCGCAGAGTTCCGAGACCATGGTAATGGTGCCTACCTCTCCCGATAACGACCCGCTTCAGGAGTCAAACCCTGCGAACCCTCGAGAACGAGGGCCTGGTGGACACGTCCCAGAGTGTAAGGCCCGTCGAAAAGCACGGCGCCAAAGAGGAGATCAGCCTCCACTCCCTCACCAATCCTGGGGAACTAACCATGGCTTCTAATCTTCCACCGTTGTGACTACCGAAGCACCTTCTTCCCAGTCTCTGTTGCCCGCCCTTACCTCGACTCGCTACATAACCCATAGTCATGCATCAACCTCTCAAATAGGCCAGGAATTGCTGCAGCAAAATCTCATTTGCTCAGAATTTGTGCTTCCAGTGGATAATGATAGATAATGATTTTCTCAGAGTTAAGCATTATAATATGTAACATACAGCGCACATCTGTATCTTGCTCAGCAGTCACTTTAGTAGAAGTATATACAGTTTATCGGGTGTATATATATATTTTTTTCTTCTTTCAGAACTCGGTAAAGGCAGTATGTTCAGCATGGGCCTAAACCATTGTAACATTGAACATTTGTCGTGAAACAGTTTTGGTGTTTTAATGTTTGTAAATGAAAGCTTTATTTATTTATAACCGGAAATCATAGCTTGGAATATGTAAAAGGATTGAAGTGAAATTCGCAGCAGAAACCAGCATACATTGGTTTGAAGGCTACAGTAATTAAGAAAGACAGTGTACCAAACCCGAAGTCTGGTTTCAGGATGGGTGGATGTGGCACTATAGGTGTTGTGCTAATCGTATCTTCCTTATCCATGTAAACGTTGAACAAAAATAAGGAATCAATCTTGGTATTGTTTCTTCACACATACACACACATACACACACATACACACACATACACACACATACACACATACACACACATACACACACACACACACACACACACACACACACACACACACACACACACACACACACACACACACACACACACACACACACACACACACACACACGCACACATACCTCTCTCTCTCTCTCCTTCTCTCTCTCTCTTTCTCTTTCTCTTTCTCTTTCTCTTTCTCTTTCTCTTTCTCTTCTCTTCTCTTCTCTTCTCTTCTCTTCTCTTCTCTTCTCTTCTCTTCTCTTCTCTTCTCTCTCTCTCTCTCTCTCTCTCTCTCTCTCTCTCTCTCTCTCTCTCTCTCTCTCTCTCTCTCTCTCTCTCTCTCTCTCTCTCTGTCTCTGTCTCTCTCTTTCTTTCTCTCTCTTTCTTTCTCTCTCTCTCTTTCTCTCTTTCTCTTTCTCTCTCTCCCCCCCCCCTCCCTCCCTCTCTCCCTCTCTCCCTCTCTCCCTCTCTCCCTCTCTCTCTACTCGACTCTACTCTATATTTTTAGCATGTCATGTACAGTCTGCGTTTCCCTGGTGCATGTTGCGAATATTGCCTTGGGATTCGTGCAACGTATCCCATTCCAGTGTTTCGAGGCTTCAGTCACGTGGACAAACTGCACGCTGACGGTACATCCATGTCTTCATTTCGAGCTCTAGTGATACTACCTTGTCCAGTGAGAAAGTATACCTGAATGAGATACCACCACTGTATTCTTCGATATTATTCATGTATTCATCATCAACATTACATTCGGTGGTATGTGATCGAGCTGATATTTAGGGAGATATTGAGTAATTTGAATGATAGATGAAACGGTGAATATAAACCCGATTTAGGTTAAAATTTTAGGATATTAAGACTGCATATTGAACAAAAGTGATAGTAAAAAAAAAAAAAAAGCATATGCGAACCCATGAGCATTCTGTGATGGTAGGTTCAAATATTATGTATTTCCTAAAACTACTTTATTGTGATATTTAGATGAGATATTGTAATTATATTGTAAGTTATTAATATATGGCAGGTTTGTATCTGCGACATTTTGTTTTATTTTATTCTCCAGCCTGAAAATTCACTTGAATGTGATTTTTCAGGTGTCATTCCGCATCCCTGTTCAGATTTACAACAGATTTGATTAATAGACCGGCTGCTCCCTAGAGAACCCAGTGGATTTTGATTATTTAATGAAATTCAAATTAACGTAATACCATACCCTTGTATGGATGATAGTCATCATTCAGTTGCTTATCATATGCACTTGTAGGACGGATTTGAATATAAATCGTCAGGATGTAATTTTTTATGGAGTTACAGTAGCGTAGCTGTTGGGAGGGGAGGGGAGGGGGCGGGTGACATGTACCCCCACATTAGTTTTGGATTTTTCAACTTGATATTTAGATATTGAACAGTTCACCACCAATGGCTAAGAAGTCAATGGTAAATCAAAGATAAGTAATTCAGTCGCGAGAGATAAAAGCTCCTTTGAAAGCTTTCGGGACCTCACCCGTTTTGTAGTCTACTCCCTTTGCTCAAATAGTCGAGGAAATCGTGAAAGAAAGGGGGGGAGCATGGTCGTTTGGGGGGTTATGAGGGAAAGTTTTATAGTTACATAAGAAAAAAAATCTTGCATTGCAATTGCGTATCAAAAGGTAGCACAAACCGACCATCGATAGGGCCATGAAACTTCATAAGGTTATTCTTCGGCCATGATAATAACAACAGCATTGATATTTATAACTGATAAAATAGAGCATATGAAGTCGTTCTTCAGTACCCTTAATACTTGCTTGCCATGAATAGGGTCTTTTGTTTAAAATACTGCTTTATTCGTAAACTTCTTTCAAAGTTTCGCCACCTTTAGATGACAGCAGCGTGTCCAATTTAAGGTATGACTCTTTTGATGTATGATGTACATTAAATTATGATAATGATAATTATCATTATTATTATTGTTGCTGTTGCTGGTTTTGGTGTTATTGTTGTTATTATCATTATCATTATCATGATTATTATTACCATCATCATTATTATCATTATCATCAATATAATTTTTATTTTCATTATTTAATCATATATTTCTTTTAAGGCAAAAGACGGTATGAGTGTACGCCGCAACCTAAGCTGCGTACTTCCTGATCTACATTTGAGAAATAAACAAACATGGGGACCACATGTTGAACATTAGTTTTCAAGTAATCCTCTCTTACCGCTTGAAATATTTGAAATATCCAATAACCGCTCAGGTAGTATTGCTGGAACACAGTGGGCCTATAGATGTGGAGTTGCTGACAGTGATTTGTTTCATTGCTTGCATTGTTTCAGTTAGTATGATGCAGAAATTAAGTTACTTCTATTTCATTACGTTTGGTCATCCTAGCTGAAGATTAGACGAAGGGACGATGAATTAAATCTACTTGAGTGAGCTTCACAATACGGTACTAATGAATATGGATAAACATAAACAAAGGAAACCCTGATAACCACTTTTTATTACCATTTTTTTTCATCATGCTGGACAAAAAAGGTGACCTACTAATCATGTGTGCGCGGACAAACCGTTTTCGTAACTTAGTTCCTGGATTCTCCTTCCCTTTGCCATTGGGAAGACCGGGAACACAGAGAATACGGAACAGAACGAGGGAGAAGCAGAAGTTACTGATTAATACGATGGAGTGTGACAGGCACCACGGCGTATTCCACTGGTCCGACATTCTGGTCCTGTGAGAACTGTCCACTTTGTGCCGAATTGGAGGAAACAGCCTGCGAAGACCTGAAGCGTGGCTGTTGCCCAATAAATAAGCTGTTGTACGTTTGGATTCTGCTGTGTGAAGAACTGCTGTCGTTGCTGTGTAAAGTGCTGCTGCTGCTGACCGCCGTGCTGACGCTGGTGACCGAATATCGGGGGAAGTACGCCGACCTTTGGCTGCAGTTTGATTATTTGTGATCTGCGTCTTTCGTACTGTTGCTGCTGCTGCAGGCGGAGTTGCAATTGTTGGTTATTGTACTGTTGTTGACGGTTATATTGCTGCTGCTGTTGTAGTCGTTGCTGATTCAGAAACTGTTGCTGCTGTCTCAACTGTTGCTGTTGCAGTGCATATTGGTTCTGATTATTAAACTGTTGTTGTCCTTGATTTGCGTATTGCCTGGTTGATAAATCCCTGGGGCTGCACCTTGAGGCTGCAGGTGCAATCTGCCGTAGTGTTGCTGATGTTGGGCATTGTTTATCAATTGTTGATGCAGTCCTTGGTTGCCGAATCCCTGCAACTGCTGTCTCTGCTGCTGATTGTTGAACTGTTGCTGTTGGAATACGTTTAAGAATTGTCTTTGGTCACCGAACTGTTGTTGCCTGTGTCCCACGTTCCGGTTGCCGCTATGTTGGCCAGCAGAATAACCCTGCTGTTGCGTCGGAGCAACCTGGAAGGAATTCTGCAGGCGTACACGAAATGGGATTCTGGAGGTCCTGCCGGCCGGGTTCAGTTTCCACGGTTGCTTGGAATCCCTCCTCGGGATGGGCAACGTAGGTGACGGTCTCGAGAGCCGTCGGGTTCCACCAGCGAGTAGGATCCTCGCACCACTCCGTCCTCCTCTCGGCGCTCCACCTAGCTCTTTTGGTCGCCCGTGGGGCGCTGCGTGGACCTCGTACGCCCACTGGTAAGGCGACAACTGTGGGGGGACAAGCAATATGCAAGGGTCATAGTTATTATTCTGAAGTGTGGGAGTTACTGCTTTTGCACGAGAGATGAATTAAATGATGATGGAAGACGTGGTATAAACTCTTCCTTTACAAATCATACAAGCGAATGACTGAAAGGAGTAGTTTAGTCATAACCTTGTGTCAAACGAAACCATCTTTGAACATAGCAAAAGCATCATATCGGAACAAACCGGAGCCAAAAAATGAAAGAAGAGCAACCACGATTGCAATCACAGGCAATCGTCGGGATTTCTATACATCACCTGCGCTACCGGCTCCTGCGTTTGATCAAAGATATTTCTCGCTTCCTCTGCCTCATTCTCGTAGCTCTCTGTCAGCCTCTCATGGACGGCCAGAAGCCCCTCCTTCGGGAAAGCTCCTTGGAAGGTCGCTATACCCCCTCGAGAGTCGAGCTGGATGCTGCTGTCAGCGTCGACGGGGCCGCGGGAGAGGTCAAGGTCCACCTCCTGCCCCGAGATGACCGCCACCAGCGATGCGACCAGCACGACCACCGCCTTTGAGGAGGACGAGGAGGAGGTCATCACAAGTACTCTTGATACGATAATATATTTCAGAATGAAGCACTAAAAGATATTTCAGAATGACGTATTAAATGATATTTCAGAATGACGTATTAAATGATATTTCAGAATGAAGCACTAAAAGATATTTCAGAATGACACAAATGATATTTCAGAATGAAGCACTAAAAGATATTTCAGAATGACACAAAGGATATTTCAGAATGAAGTTCTAAAAGATAATTCAGAATGAAGTATTAAAAGGTATTTCAGAATGAAGTATTAAAAGATATTTCAGAATGAAGCACTAAAAGATATTTCAGAATGAAGTATTAAAAGGTATTTCAGAATGAAGTATTAAGGTATTTCAGAATGAAGTATTAAAGATATTTCAGAATGAAGTATTAAAGGTTTTCAGAATGAAGTATCGAAAGATATATCAGAATGAAGTACTAAAGAATATTTCAGAATGAAGTACTAAAAGATATTTCAGAATGAAGTACTAAAAGATATTTCAGAATGAAGATGCTGTAAGCAACAGAGGAATAACACAGCATTTTTTACGATTGTTTTAAGTCGAAAAGTAACACGTAAGTAACATGCATTCAGTTCTTTCTCAGGCAAAAGGTATTCTATTCCACATGTGTAACTTAGTAATATGTAACTGAATAATTAAAGTTGCTGACACTATATGTAC
>BOPN01001762.1:87500-97500 GCA_017312705.2 Penaeus japonicus | reverse complement strand
CGAACCCCAGTTAAGCAAATACAAATACAGGGCGAGGTACTAGAAGCAGTGAACGAGTATGTATACCTAGGGCAACTCATCCAGCCGAGTACATCCAGCGAAGCCGAGATAAAACGGCGAATTAGGCTAGGTTGGAGTGCCTTCGGTACACATAGTAATATATTACGAGGTCGTCTGCCACTATGCCCAAAGAGAAAGATTTTTGACCAATGTGTCCTCCCCGTCATGACATATGGATCAGAGACATGGACTACGACCAAGGCACTCGAGAGGAAATTAGTTAGCTCCCAAAGAGGATTAGAAAGGATTATGCTAGTTAAGAGACAAGAAAAAGGCCACATGGATCAGGCAGCAAACAAAAGTAGAGGATATACTCAAGAGCAACAAGAAGAAAAAGTGGCAGTGGGCTGGACACATATATCGGAGACAGGACAACAGGTGGACAAAGAAAACATAGAATGGGTAATACACGACACAAAGAGACCCAGGGCAAGACCAATGACTAGATGGCGGGATGAAATAGCGAATTTTGCAGGAGTAAACTGGAATCAGAGGACACAAGACCGGAATGACTGGAAAAGATTGAGAGAGGCCTACGTCCTGCAGTGGATTGATACGGGCTGATGATGATATATTTTCATATACATTTTTCACACACACACACACACACACACACACAAACACACACATTATATAAATAAATAAATAAATATATATATATATATATATATATATATATATATATATATATATATAAACACATATATAAATAAATATATATATATATCAACATATATGTATTTACATATATGTATCTACATAAACATATTTACACACACACACACACAATGCATACATACATATACACACACACACATAATGCATACATACATATACACACACACACATACACATTATATATATGTGTGTGTGTGTGTGTGTGTGTGTGTGTGTGTGTGTGTGTGTGTGTGTGTGTGTGTGTGTGTGTGTGTGTGTGTGTGTGTGTGTGTGTGTGTGTGTGTGTGTGTGTGTGTGTTATACATGTATATATCTGTGTATGATGATGGTGTCATGGAGTATCAACATATTCTGATGAAATCATTTACAGACTTCGTGAATAGTAATATGCTAATTAGGATGATCAAAAAGCATATGTTTTACCGATGATTTCAAATATGAAAAATGATACTTGTAACCATAGATTTACATTTATATATATATATATATATATATATATATATATATTATATATATATATATTATATATATATATATATATTATATATATATATATATTATATATATTATATATATATATTATAAATAATTCCGAAGGCAATGTTAATTTCAATATCATTCATAACAGTTCTGCTTCTTTTTCTCGACTGTAAGCCAGCTCGTTTTTTTTCTTCTCTTTTTTAAATCTTTTTAAGTCTTTATCTTATCAATCTTATAGTAATGGAAAGAGCAGTGTTTCCCGAATGACAAACATAAACACTCCAGAAGTAGAGTGAATTATTGTATCAATAAATATTATCTATTTTTTTAATCTCTTGGCAACCTTAGGTGGTACTTCTCATGGAACCCCAGAAAGCCGCGGCAGCCATCTTGGAAACCGTTGCTGTAACGCATCACGAACCGTTAAGGACATTTGAACTCTGTTGAGAAGCCACTGCTAGAAGCAAGCAATATAGGCTAAAATTGCATATAACACTTTAATAGATTAGATTGTGTGTTTAAGACAGCACTAACATGTAGACAAGGATTACGGTGATATAATATTTGGCATGTGAGGGAGCATCAGTGTTTGAAATATTTGTTTTTTATTTTAGGTAGATGTATATACTATCAAAAGTTATTTCACATTTGTATTAATGTTTAGATTCAGTAGAACAACGCATGTGCCATCTGCCATTTGTTTAAAGTCCTCAGATATGTGAATCACAGAACGATTTTGATCTAAGGTAGATTTTGGTTTCATTGTTGTGTTATATCTTTGTGTATAATGAAAGTTATACAAATTCACATTGTATCCTATTATATTATGTACCGTATCATATCATGTCATGTATATCATACCATACTATATCCTACTATATCAGTCATATTATTTAAGTCATGATATATCAAAACATCATAGTACATTGCTATCTATTGCATCGTAATTCTTTCCAGATGCTTTGCCATGAGTATCTTTCAGCCAAGGCTTTTGAATGTGAAATTTGCAGTTGTAATGAATGAAAAATACATTTGCATACAAGTACAATTTAAATATCAGTTTCAAGTCATGTAATTAGTACTAAGAAATATCAGTTATGAAGATCAGTATTTACTAGTCATAGCTGATGTATCTTCATTTCTAATTAATTCTTCTTATTACTTTGTTTTATAGTTACTCATTTACTTCTGTTAATTGAAAAGTTTTGGAAGGTCTCGAAAAGATTTCTTTTTCAAAAGAAAATTTAATTTGTAGAAAAAAATACATCGATAAAAGTCTCTGAACGCATCAACAAAATAGACTTTGAACAAATCTAAACCGCATAAATGTTATTCTCCTTATAAAATAAAGTAGGCTGTATCGTTTTAAAGCAACACAAATTAACAAAACATTCAAGAACTCAAAATCTATATCAGAATTAACAAAAGTGTGAATAACAAATGGCTAGATAACGAGTTAATACTACAGTCAACAATACCTATATATATACATAACGGCTGTAAAAGCAAAAATAACTTATGAAGAATTTTTGGAAAACCATATTCTGCTCATATTATTTCAAACAATTTTAATCAGGAATCGACATACTGCAAGAATTGACTTTGAAAACCTGCATTTGCACACAAATAATGATCGCATAGATGTTATTTCACTTCAGCTCTGATGGCTCTCATTCTGCTTGCACTTATTTTATTTGAAGCCAGTTGCTTCATAAATAAGTTTCCTTCTTACGTTAAATCTGATAATTTAAAAATTACTCTATCCTTTGATCACATTCCTGTTAACTTTTTTCATACACTTGTCAATTGTGTGAGAAAATGAAAACTTATTACTTACACTAAACTCGTTTTATTCAAATAAAAATCTCAGTTATAAAAGAAAAACAAAACATTTAAAACCATTCAAAGAGTGCAAGTTGTACAGCTGAATCTAAAACAAAGATTAAATTACTTACATACTAACTGTATTAAGAAAATAAAATTAGTGTTGTCTCTCTTACTATCATTCTCACATCTATAAAAATGTTCAATAAACTATTTTCACGACACTGAGCAAAAGGAAACAATATCGAAAAAGAAAAACATCAACAAACACTGTTTCAACCACCGCCTTCAACCATCATTCCTTCCTTTTGCTTTTTGAACTTCATCTAAACTTCAGGTTAACAATAAAAGCTTATCTGAGAATCCTGCAAATCTTTAATTACGGAAGGTAACGTTCCACCGAAGCTTCTCCTCCCGCGCAGCGTTGTGTTGTTTGAAGTTTCATCAATAAAAGATGTTAAAGATTCACCAGTGAGTTGGTATGAATCTCTGCCGAGCGGGTCACTCCGTTTGAAATTCCTTTCCGCCGTTATCAACTGCAACGTCTCTCTCTTCACGAAAGTCTCCTCCTCCTGTTCCTCCTCTTCTTCCTCGCTCTCCTCTTGGGGTTTGCGAACCTCCGTCCTCAAGTGAGATAACTGTTGGTTCAGAAGCTTATACTTCGTTTCCGAGCTTTGAGAGAGGAACTGAAGCTGTCCCGAAACTAGCTCGAATTGCTTTTGAATTGACAGAAGTCGGGCATTTACGTGAGAGTAATCGCTGTCAAAGTTCCTGCTCCATCTCTCGGTGCTGTCACCTTGCTCGTTAGCTTTGTTGGTCATAAATTTGGCGCCACTCGTCACACAGTTACTGAATTCCAATATCTTCTTGTATGCTCGCGATGCTATGAATCGTTTGAATAAATATGATTTTGGTTTAGCATTGGGGAAAACGGAGAGGACCTCGGAAACACTACAAAGCCTTTTCAAAAGCGTGCAGAGAATGCGGTGGGTGCAATGACAGCTGCGGAAGAGTTTTAGAAGGTGCTGGTAATCGTCGACGTCAGACGCTCGTCCGACCAACAGTTTGAGCTCACCAAGACGATAGAACTCTGCAAAGTCCTTGCCCACGAGACTCAGAAGCAAAACCCCCATCATGCCGAAAAGAAAAGCCAAAATCATAATGAACAGCAACGTCAGAGTCAATCCGATTCTGTTCTCAAGCGCGTGCTGTGCTGCGTGGGAAGGCAGCGTTAGTGTTGATGGAGGTCCTGAACTCGGGAGCAGCAAACAGAAGCTTCCCAAAATACCAATGAATAAACAGAAGAACGAAATAGATATGGCAAAAGCTTTCTGCAAAATGTGATTTAAAATATAGCAATATATCCCAAAAGAATACGCTTTCCCTGTAAGGATTAGCAACAAAATCCACCCGAATAATGTCGAAGCCACGCCTGCAAAGCGACTGACAAAAAATGGCTCAACCTCATCTTCATCAGCAGCAGAGTCGGCAGTTTCTCTTGTGCGGATCTGATACTCGGCAACTCTATACTGTGACAAAAATGCGAACAGGACTCCCGCTAATACAACTATTTCGAAAAGAAGGTTTATCTTTAAAATATACTTTCTAGGATTGATAGAGAGTTTCAATAGAGCAGGTGTTGTTGTCATTACAAACAACAAGATATGAAGGGCGTAAAATTTACTCAACAGCTCAGGGTAATGTTGAAATATCAGGTGTTCATAAAAGACTACAACCATGAAAGCAGTATGGATAACCATAAACAGGAAAATGAAGCACCAGTTGAAGAACCTGAGGTAATTGAGAATCCACAATTTGAAGTGCAAGAAGCTTTCAACGAGAGGATGAAGCAAGAGAGCACGAAGACTACTTTTCGCAAGTTCTGGCACAATGCAGCACTCCTGGTCATGCCTCGACATCAGTACAGAGTAGTCTAATGTCACGTTAAAGTCTGGGTTATCTGCTGGCTCGTTCACAAGGCGGGTCCTGGAATCGAAGACACTGGTGAGGAGCCTGGAGGCCATAGGGAGATACTCAAGGACATGCGAGAACCTCGATCTTCCCTCTTTGTCGCGGATCGTCAGGTGATCTCCATTATCGAGCAATATTTCGCAACATTCAAGAGAACCGCTGAACACAGCCATGTGGAAAGGCTCGTGGCCTTCTTTGTCCGCCGCAAACAAGAGATGGTTGAGCCCACACGTGCTGAGAAGATGCTTTAGTGACAAAGCACTTCCAGCCTCACAAGCTACATGCAGAACCGTTTGCTGTTGATAGTTGACACTCAGGGGATCAGATCCTTTAGATAACAACCATTTTACAACACGAGTTAGTCGCATACGCAAAGCCAGGAATAATGGCGTCTCCCCCATTTCGTTGCTCACATTTAAGTTAAGGCCAAGGCTGACCAAATCCTTGATGATGTCAAGAATGTGAAGTTCATCTTCACTACACCTGCGTGATAAAGCTGTGTGCAATACAGTGTTGCCCCTGACGTCTACAGCTGCAAAAGTATCCGAACAACATTTCTCCTGCAACAACCGCCTCACTAACGTGATATTGTGAGTCTGGACGGCGAGATGCAAGACGGAACAATGTTCATTATCCTTCAGACAAAAATCCGGTCGATACCGCAAGATCAGCGAAGTGGAGATGTTGTCCCCCCGCCTTACGGCAGCATGGAAGGGCGTCTCCACAGGATACTGTTTACACGCTGGCGGCGGTTGGCTCTTGGTGTTCGGGGACGCCCCTCGCTGGAGCAACTCCTCCACGCCCTCGTGCCAGCCCTCGCGCACGGCAACGTGGAGGGCTGTGTTCCCTTGCCCGTCAAGTACCTCTACCTGGGAACAAAAGTTGTTGTATGAGTGCAGTTGAATATGACGGTTGGAATGATTTCATGATAATTAATTATTGTGGTAAGTCTTCACACGACTGCCGCCACAATCATTGCATAGTGTATTAAAATGTGTTCCTGGAAATCACCTTGAAAATAATGGTGGTCTAAATTATATGATTAATGATATCGATGATTTATATTTAACATTTATATATATATATATATATATATGTGTGTGTGTGTGTGTGTGTGTGTGTGTGTGTGTGTGTGTGTGTGTGTGTGTGTGTGTGCATGTGCATGTGCATGTGTGTGTGTGTGTGTGTGAATATATATCTGGTCGGTTATTTCTTAATTTCGTATCCAGTGCACAACCGGAGACTCACTGGAGAAATTACTTCATAATGCATAATCCATTTCGGAACATAATAAACCAACACACTGACCTAACAGATCAATAATATACACAACAAATTACAGGACAAACGTATGGCTAATACACAGACCGGGGCTCCCCTGACGAGCAGTTCCGTAAGAGCGGGGAGGTTGTGGGCGTGGCAGGCGGCATGGAGGGGCGTGTCCTGGTCATGTCGGAGATGCACGGACTCGGGATTCTGTCGAAGTAAGTCCAGCAACTCGACCAAGCCGTCGACGTGACCCTGAATGGCCTGAAACGGAAATTTTACATTGTAGCGACTTCTAGTGCAATTTTGTTTAGTATGCTAGACTGGGGTTGCAAATTAATAAATGTGCCTATGGCTATCATCATCAGTATTTTATCGTCATTATCATTATCATCATCATTAACATCCAGTTGTACTTATGGCTCTTAGGCTGGTATGAATTTTCAGTTATATGGAATTAGGAGGTATTCATATCCCAAACATTGCATGGGACTATTGCATACAGTTGAATGTAAAATATTTTTTTTTTAAATAAATTTTTCCATTACGAATCCTTACACTGAGATTTCCTACGAGTTTGCAACATAGAGGCTGGAGAAAATGTATTCAAAGTTTATTCAATAAGCAGTGTTATTCTACTGATAATTATATGTTTGACAACCTTTTTTCCAGAGAGGCATCATTCTATATAAAAAAAAAACATTTAATATCCAGTCACATCAACACAATTCATAACCAACCATCTGATAACCAAGAAGACTAAACTGTGAAAAATCTGACAACCCTTCCCTTAATTAAATGACAAGCATTGATCATTACACTTGGCGGGAAAATCCTCCCATTATGAAACGACCCACCTGGAAAAGCGGAGGCACTTCTTCAGTAATCTTACTCAGCTCCTCCTTCGTGACGGAGTAAAGCCTGGTGCCACTTGCGTCCAGCCTCACCGTAGATGGAGGATTGAAGGGCTCTTGGATAGGAAGCATGAGGTGGTCATCCTCCCCTCCACACATCGTTGGAGGCCTGCAGAGCGAGAGGAAAGGAGGGGAAAGGTCACATCGGGGAGTGCGTGGCGAGGAATGGATGAATTCGGTAGGTTTGATGCTCTGTGTAAGTTTTTGAATCGCATTTAATTAAACGAACATGGTGAAATATTCATGTTCTTCAATTCCGTTTAAAACATGTCTGGTCGTGCTGCTTCACTGCCTGTCTGCCTGCCTGTCTGTCTGGTCCTGCTGCCCCACTGCCTGTCTGTCTGAGCCTGCTGCCTCACTGCCTGTCCGTCTGAGCCTGCTGCCTCACTGCCTGTCCGTCTGAGCCTGCTGCCTCACTGCCTGTCCGTCTGAGCCTGCTGCCTCACTGCCTGTCTGCCTGCCTGTCTGGGCCTGCTGCCTCACTGCCTGTCCGTCTGAGCCTGCTGCCTCACTGCCTGTCCGTCTGAGCCTGCTGCCTCACTGCCTGTCTGTCTGTCTGGGCCTGCTGCCTCACTGCCTGTCTGTCTGTCTGGGCCTGCTGCCTCACTGCCTGTCTGTCTGTCTGGGCCTGCTGCCTCACTGCCTACCTGCATGGGCCTATTGCATTTCTGCCTACCTCGCCCGCCCACTCACTCACTCACTGCCTCACTAACCGACTCGGCCGCCCACTCACTCACTCACTCACTCACTGCCTCGCTAACCGACTCGCCCGCCCACTCACTCACTCACTGCCTCGCTAACCGAATCACCCGCCCACACACTGGCTGACTGTCTCGCTCAGTAAAAATTCGGATGATTTACTCTGTGATTGGTCGATCATTATGAGTTATTAACTGATATAATATCAACTATTCGAATTGTTAAGACATTATCTTTGGCTGATTGGGCACTTGACTGATTAACCCCATTAAAGTGATTCGTTTATTCAACTCATTGAATAGCGAATCACATGTTTCGTCCAGCGACTTGATAAGCCAGCCTACCAATCATATAAGACAAAATCCTACTATATTCTACTGACGTATATGACTCGCGTAAAAAAAGAACCTCTAGTATGACTATGAGTGTGGTGATAGACTTGAAGTATATAAGAAAAAAAAAACATCACTTTTGATTTCTCCTGGAACACAATCTCTCTATTCTTAATTAACAATCTACTTGTCTCACTTACCAAAAAGCACATACAATCTATCGGAAAAAATTACCCAATCTATTCCATTAAATGCCTACCTCAAACGGCTTAGACGTTCCATATAGCTCCTCTTTCTGTGGAAACCGAAAACGTAATGTTAACACCTTGTAAACACTAACACATCCTGAAATACACTGACGCGAACGTAACGGGGCAATTACTAGTCGACTACTGTTGGTAACGATGGTGGAAACGCTGTTATGACAACTAACTTTTTTTATGGTGACTGGTATTTCGAAAATATCAATGAGAAATGAAGATACAGAGCTGTATGATATCAAACTGACTATGCTGTAGTATGAGGGAATGAGAATTGTTTCTTTATTCGTCCGCTTGTGAAAAAAAAAGAGTTACTTCTGGATGTTAAAGATAGTGCAATACTTCGAAATCAACACTAGCAATGCGATTACAGAAGCTTAAGAATAATTTAGACGCACACACACACACACACACACACACACACACACACACACACACACATATATATATATATATAGAGAGAGAGAGAGAGAGAGAGAGAGAGAGAGAGAGAGAAACAGCACTCTTCCGACGGCAGAAGCACAGTTCGGGGGAGCGCAGTGACCTCGTCCTGCCTCACTGCCTGTCCGTCTGAGCCTGCTGCCTCACTGCCTGTCTGCCTGCCTGTCTGGGCCTGCTGCCTCACTGCCTGTCTGTCTGAGCCTGCTGCCTCACTGCCTGTCCGTCTGAGCCTGCTGCCTCACTGCCTGTCCGTCTGAGCCTGCTGCCTCACTGCCTGTCTGCCTGCCTGTCTGGGCCTGCTGCCTCACTGCCTGTCCGTCTGAGCCTGCTGCCTCACTGCCTGTCCGTCTGAGCCTGCTGCCTCACTGCCTGTCCGTCTGAGCCTGCTGCCTCACTGCCTGTCCGTCTGAGCCTGCTGCCTCACTGCCTGTCCGTCTGAGCCTGCTGCCTCACTGCCTGTCTGCCTGCCTGTCTGCCTGCCTGTCTGGGCCTGCTGCCTCACTGCCTGTCTGTCTGTCTGGGCCTGCTGCCTCACTGCCTGTCTGTCTGTCTGGGCCTGCTGCCTCACTGCCTGTCTGTCTGTCTGGGCCTGCTGCCTGTCTGTCTGTCTGTCTGGGCCTGCTGCCTCACTGCCTGTCTGCCTGTCTGTCTGGGCCTGCTGCCTCACTGCCTGTCTGCCTGTCTGTCTGGGCCTGCTGCCTCACTGCCTGTCCGTCTGAGCCTGCTGCCTCACTGCCTGTCCGTCTGAGCCTGCTGCCTCACTGCCTGTCCGTCTGAGCCTGCTGCCTCACTGCCTGTCTGCCTGTCTGTCTGGGCCTGCTGCCTCACTGCCTGTCTGCCTGTCTGTCTGGGCCTGCTGCCTCACTGCCTACCTGCATGGGCCTATTGCATTTCTGCCTACCTCGCCCGCCCACTCACTCTGCTCCCCCTTGCTCACTAACCGACTCGGCCGCCCACTGCTCACTCACTGCTCACTGCCTCGCTAACCGACTCGCCCTCCCACTCACTCACTCACTGCCTCGTTAACCGACTCGGCCGCCCACTCACTCACTCACTCACTGCCTCGTTAACCGAC